>JAJHUQ010000032.1:6047500-6057500 GCA_035773235.1 Eospalax fontanierii | reverse complement strand
TAACCCAAACCCTAACCCTAAACCTAACCATAACCCAAAACCTAACCCTAACCCAAACCCTAACCTTAACCCTAACACTAACCCAAACCAAAGCCTAAAGCTAACCCTAACCCTAACCCTAACACTAAACCAAACCCTAAACCTAACCCTAACCCAAAACCTAACCTAACACTAATCCTAACCCAAACCCTAATGCTAACCCTAACCAAAACCCTAACCCTGACCCTAACCCTAACTCAATCCCAAACCCTAACACTAACCCTACCCCTAACCGTAACACTAACCCTAACCCCTAACCCCTAACCTCGAGCACTAACCCTAACCCTAACCCTAAACCTAACCCTCACCCTAACCCTAAACCTAAGCCTAACCCTAACCCAAACCGAAACCCTATCCCAAACCCTAACCCTAACCGTAACAATATCCCTAATCCTAACCCTAACCCTAAACCTAACCCTCACCCTAACCCTAACCCAAACCCTAATCCTGACACTAACCCTAACGCAAACGCAAACCCTAACCCTAACCCTAACCCTAACCCAAACCATAACCCTAACCCTAACCCTAACCCAAACACAAACCCAAACCCTTATCCTAACCCTAAACATAACCAAAACCCACCCCTAACCCTAAACCTAACCCTTACCCAAACCCTAACCATAACCAGAAAGCAAACCATAACTCTATCCCTAAACCTAAACCTAACCCTAAACCTTACCCTAATCCAAACGCACACCCTAACCCTAACCCTCACCCTAAACTTAACATTAACCCAAACGCTAAACCTAACCCTAACCCTAACCCTAACTCTAATCCTAACACTAACCCTTACCCAAACACTAACTTTATCACAAACCCTCACCCTAAACCTAACCTAAACCCTAACCCTAACCCTAACACTAAACCTAACCCTAACCCAAACCCAAACCCTAACCCTAACCATAACCCTAACCCATCCTCTACCCGTACCCTAACCCTAACATTAAACCTAATACTAAACAAACCCCTAACCCTATACCTAACCCTTACCCTAACCCAAACATTAACCCTAAAACTAACCCTAACCCAAAACCTAAACCTAAACCTAACCCTAACCCAAACCCTAACCCTAACCTAACCCTAACCCAAACCCTAACCCTAACCCTAACCCAAACATTAACCCTAAACCTAACCCTAACCCAAACGCTAACCCTAAACCTAACCCTAGCCCAAAACCTAACCCTAAACCTAACCCTAACACAAACCCTAACCCTAACCCAAACCCAAACCCAAACCCTAAACCTAACCCTAACTCTTACCCAAACTCTAACAGTAACTCTAACCCTAACCCTAACCCTAACCCTAAACCTAACAGTAACCCAAACCCTAACACTAACCCTAACCCTAACCCTAACCCTAACCCTAACCCAAACATTAAACCTAAACCTAACCCATACCCAAACCCTAACACTAACCCTAACACAAATCCTAACCCTAACCCTAACCCTAAGCCTAAGCCTAAACCTAACCCTAACACAAACCCTAACCCTAAACCTAACCCTAACCCTAACCCTAACCCAAACTCAAACCCTAAACCTAATGCTAACCCTAACCCAAATCCTATCCCTAACCCTAACCTTATCCAAACCCTAAATCTAACCCTAACACTAACCCGAACCAAAACCTAAACCTAACCCAAACCCTGACCCTAACACTAACCCTAACCCAAACCCTAAACCTAACCCTAACCCTAACCCAAATATTAACCCTAAACCTAACGCTAACCCTAACGCTAACCCTAAACCTAACCTAGCCCAAAACCTAACCCTAAACCTAACCCTAACACAAACCCTAACCCTAACCCAAACCCAAACCCAAACCCTAAACCTAACCCTAACCCTAACCCAAACTCTAACCATAACTCTAACCCTAACCCAAACCCTAACCCTAATCCTAACCCTAACCCAAACCCAAACCCTAACCCTAACCCTAACTCAAACCCTAACCCTAACCCTAACACTAACCCTAACCCTAAACCTAACCCTAACCCTAACCCTAAACCTAATCCTAACCCAAACCCAAACCCTAACCCTAACAATAATTCTAACCCTAACCCAAAACCTAACCCTATTCCTAACCGTAACCCTAATCCTAACCCTAACCCTAACCGTAACAATATCCCTAATCCTAACCCTAACCCTAAACCTAACCCTCACCCTAACATAACCCAAACCCTAATCCTGACACTAACCCTAACCCAAACCCTAACCCTAACCCTAAAACTAACCTAAACACAAACCCTAAATTTAACCCTAACCCTAACCCTAAACCAAACCCTAAACCTAACCCTAACACTAACCCTAAACCAAACCCTAACCCTAACCCTAAACCAAACCCTAAACCAAACCCTAACCCTTGCACCAACCCTAACCCTAACCCTAACCCTAACCCGAACCCTAACCCTAACCCTCACCCTAACCCAAACGCAAACCCTAACCCTAAACCTAACCCAAACCCAAACCCTAACCCTAACCCTAACCCAACCTAACCCAAACCCAAACCCTAACACTAACCCTTACCCTAAACTTTACCCTAACCCAAACCCTAACCCTAAACCTAACCATAACCCAAAACCTAACCCTAACCCAAACCCTAACCTTAACCCTAACACTAACCCAAACCAAAGCCTAAAGCTAACCCTAACCCTAACCCTAACACTAAACCAAACCCTAAACCTAACCCTAACCCAAAACCTAACCTAACACTAATCCTAACCCAAACCCTAATGCTAACCCTAACCAAAACCCTAACCCTGACCCTAACCCTAACTCAATCCCAAACCCTAACACTAACCCTACCCCTAACCGTAACACTAACCCTAACCCCTAACCCCTAACCTCGAGCACTAACCCTAACCCTAACCCTAAACCTAACCCTCACCCTAACCCTAAACCTAAGCCTAACCCTAACCCAAACCGAAACCCTATCCCAAACCCTAACCCTAACCGTAACAATATCCCTAATCCTAACCCTAACCCTAAACCTAACCCTCACCCTAACCCTAACCCAAACCCTAATCCTGACTCTAACCCTAACCCAAACGCAAACCCTAACCCAAACCCTAACCCTAACCCAAACCATAACCCTAACCCTAACCCTAACCCAAACACAAACCCAAACCCTTATCCTAACCCTAAACATAACCAAAACCCACCCCTAACCCTAAACCTAACCCTTACCCAAACCCTAACCATAACCAGAAAGCAAACCATAACTCTATCCCTAAACCTAAACCTAACCCTAAACCTTACCCTAATCCAAACGCACACCCTAACCCTAACCCTCACCCTAAACTTAACATTAACCCAAACGCTAAACCTAACCCTAACCCTAACCCTAACTCTAATCCTAACACTAACCCTTACCCAAACACTAACTTTATCACAAACCCTCACCCTAAACCTAACCTAAACCCTAACCCTAACCCTAACACTAAACCTAACCCTAACCCAAACCCAAACCCTAACCCTAACCATAACCCTAACCCATCCTCTACCCGTACCCTAACCCTAACATTAAACCTAATACTAAACAAACCCCTAACCCTATACCTAACCCTTACCCTAACCCAAACATTAACCCTAAAACTAACCCTAACCCAAAACCTAAACCTAAACCTAACCCTAACCCAAACCCTAACCCTAACCTAACCCTAACCCAAACCCTAACCCTAACCCTAACCCAAACATTAACCCTAAACCTAACCCTAACCCAAACGCTAACCCTAAACCTAACCCTAGCCCAAAACCTAACCCTAAACCTAACCCTAACACAAACCCTAACCCTAACCCAAACCCAAACCCAAACCCTAAACCTAACCCTAACTCTTACCCAAACTCTAACAGTAACTCTAACCCTAACCCTAACCCTAACCCTAAACCTAACAGTAACCCAAACCCTAACACTAACCCTAACCCTAACCCTAACCCTAACCCTAACCCAAACATTAAACCTAAACCTAACCCATACCCAAACCCTAACACTAACCCTAACACAAATCCTAACCCTAACCCTAACCCTAAGCCTAAGCCTAAACCTAACCCTAACACAAACCCTAACCCTAAACCTAACCCTAACCCTAACCCTAACCCAAACTCAAACCCTAAACCTAATGCTAACCCTAACCCAAATCCTATCCCTAACCCTAACCTTATCCAAACCCTAAATCTAACCCTAACACTAACCCGAACCAAAACCTAAACCTAACCCAAACCCTGACCCTAACACTAACCCTAACCCAAACCCTAAACCTAACCCTAACCCTAACCCAAATATTAACCCTAAACCTAACGCTAACCCTAACGCTAACCCTAAACCTAACCTAGCCCAAAACCTAACCCTAAACCTAACCCTAACACAAACCCTAACCCTAACCCAAACCCAAACCCAAACCCTAAACCTAACCCTAACCCTAACCCAAACTCTAACCATAACTCTAACCCTAACCCAAACCCTAACCCTAATCCTAACCCTAACCCAAACCCAAACCCTAACCCTAACCCTAACTCAAACCCTAACCCTAACCCTAACACTAACCCTAACCCTAAACCTAACCCTAACCCTAACCCTAAACCTAATCCTAACCCAAACCCAAACCCTAACCCTAACAATAATTCTAACCCTAACCCAAAACCTAACCCTATTCCTAACCGTAACCCTAATCCTAACCCTAACCCTAACCGTGACAATATCCCTAATCCTAACCCTAACCCTAAACCTAACCCTCACCCTAACATAACCCAAACCCTAATCCTGACACTAACCCTAACCCAAACCCTAACCCTAACCCTAAAACTAACCTAAACACAAACCCTAAATTTAACCCTAACCCTAACCCTAAACCAAACCCTAAACCTAACCCTAACACTAACCCTAAACCAAACCCTAACCCTAACCCTAAACCAAACCCTAAACCAAACCCTAACCCTTGCACCAACCCTAACCCTAACCCTAACCCTAACCCGAACCCTAACCCTAACCCTCACCCTAACCCAAACGCAAACCCTAACCCTAAACCTAACCCAAACCCAAACCCTAACCCTAACCCTAACCCAACCTAACCCAAACCCAAACCCTAACACTAACCCTTACCCTAAACTTTAACCTAACCCAAACCCTAACCCTAAACCTAACCATAACCCAAAAACTAACCCTAACCCAAACCCTAACCTTAACCCTAACACTAACCCAAACCAAAGCCTAAAGCTAACCCTAACCCTAACCCTAACACTAAACCAAACCCTAAACCTAACCCTAACCCAAAACCTAACCTAACACTAATCCTAACCCAAACCCTAATGCTAACCCTAACCAAAACCCTAACCCTGACCCTAACCCTAACTCAATCCCAAACCCTAACACTAACCCTACCCCTAACCGTAACACTAACCCTAACCCCTAACCCCTAACCTCGAGCACTAACCCTTACCCTAACCCTAAACCTAACCCTCACCCTAACCCTAAACCTAAGCCTAACCCTAACCCAAACCGAAACCCTATCCCAAACCCTAACCCTAACCGTAACAATATCCCTAATCCTAACCCTAACCCTAAACCTAACCCTCACCCTAACCCTAACCCAAACCCTAATCCTGACACTAACCCTAACGCAAACGCAAACCCTAACCCTAACCCTAACCCTAACCCAAACCATAACCCTAACCCTAACCCTAACCCACACACAAACCCAAACCCTTATCCTAACCCTAAACATAACCAAAACCCACCCCTAACCCTAAACCTAACCCTTACCCAAACCCTAACCATAACCAGAAAGCAAACCATAACTCTATCCCTAAACCTAAACCTAACCCTAAACCTTACCCTAATCCAAACGCACACCCTAACCCTAACCCTCACCCTAAACTTAACATTAACCCAAACGCTAAACCTAACCCTAACCCTAACCCTAACTCTAATCCTAACACTAACCCTTACCCAAACACTAACTTTATCACAAACCCTCACCCTAAACCTAACCTAAACCCTAACCCTAACCCTAACACTAAACCTAACCCTAACCCAAACCCAAACCCTAACCCTAACCATAACCCTAACCCATCCTCTACCCGTACCCTAACCCTAACATTAAACCTAATACTAAACAAACCCCTAACCCTATACCTAACCCTTACCCTAACCCAAACATTAAGCCTAAAACTAACCCTAACCCAAAACCTAAACCTAAACCTAACCCTAACCCAAACCCTAACCCTAACCTAACCCTAACCCAAACCCTAACCCTAACCCTAACCCAAACATTAACCCTAAACCTAACCCTAACCCAAACGCTAACCCTAAACCTAACCCTAGCCCAAAACCTAACCCTAAACCTAACCCTAACACAAACCCTAACCCTAACCCAAACCCAAACCCAAACCCTAAACCTAACCCTAACTCTTACCCAAACTCTAACAGTAACTCTAACCCTAACCCTAACCCTAACCCTAAACCTAACAGTAACCCAAACCCTAACACTAACCCTAACCCTAACCCTAACCCTAACCCTAACCCAAACATTAAACCTAAACCTAACCCATACCCAAACCCTAACACTAACCCTAACACAAATCCTAACCCTAACCCTAACCCTAAGCCTAAGCCTAAACCTAACCCTAACACAAACCCTAACCCTAAACCTAACCCTAACCCTAACCCTAACCCAAACTCAAACCCTAAACCTAATGCTAACCCTAACCCAAATCCTATCCCTAACCCTAACCTTATCCAAACCCTAAATCTAACCCTAACACTAACCCGAACCAAAACCTAAACCTAACCCAAACCCTGACCCTAACACTAACCCTAACCCAAACCCTAAACCTAACCCTAACCCTAACCCAAATATTAACCCTAAACCTAACGCTAACCCTAACGCTAACCCTAAACCTAACCTAGCCCAAAACCTAACCCTAAACCTAACCCTAACACAAACCCTAACCCTAACCCAAACCCAAACCCAAACCCTAAACCTAACCCTAACCCTAACCCAAACTCTAACCATAACTCTAACCCTAACCCAAACCCTAACCCTAATCCTAACCCTAACCCAAACCCAAACCCTAACCCTAACCCTAACTCAAACCCTAACCCTAACCCTAACACTAACCCTAACCCTAAACCTAACCCTAACCCTAACCCTAAACCTAATCCTAACCCAAACCCAAACCCTAACCCTAACAATAATTCTAACCCTAACCCAAAACCTAACCCTATTCCTAACCGTAACCCTAATCCTAACCCTAACCCTAACCGTAACAATATCCCTAATCCTAACCCTAACCCTAAACCTAACCCTCACCCTAACATAACCCAAACCCTAATCCTGACACTAACCCTAACCCAAACCCTAACCCTAACCCTAAAACTAACCTAAACACAAACCCTAAATTTAACCCTAACCCTAACCCTAAACCAAACCCTAAACCTAACCCTAACACTAACCCTAAACCAAACCCTAACCCTAACCCTAAACCAAACCCTAAACCAAACCCTAACCCTTGCACCAACCCTAACCCTAACCCTAACCCTAACCCGAACCCTAACCCTAACCCTCACCCTAACCCAAACGCAAACCCTAACCCTAAACCTAACCCAAACCCAAACCCTAACCCTAACCCTAACCCAACCTAACCCAAACCCAAACCCTAACACTAACCCTTACCCTAAACTTTACCCTAACCCAAACCCTAACCCTAAACCTAACCATAACCCAAAACCTAACCCTAACCCAAACCCTAACCTTAACCCTAACACTAACCCAAACCAAAGCCTAAAGCTAACCCTAACCCTAACCCTAACACTAAACCAAACCCTAAACCTAACCCTAACCCAAAACCTAACCTAACACTAATCCTAACCCAAACCCTAATGCTAACCCTAACCAAAACCCTAACCCTGACCCTAACCCTAACTCAATCCCAAACCCTAACACTAACCCTACCCCTAACCGTAACACTAACCCTAACCCCTAACCCCTAACCTCGAGCACTAACCCTAACCCTAACCCTAAACCTAACCCTCACCCTAACCCTAAACCTAAGCCTAACCCTAACCCAAACCGAAACCCTATCCCAAACCCTAACCCTAACCGTAACAATATCCCTAATCCTAACCCTAACCCTAAACCTAACCCTCACCCTAACCCTAACCCAAACCCTAATCCTGACACTAACCCTAACCCAAACGCAAACCCTAACCCTAACCCTAACCCTAACCCAAACCATAACCCTAACCCTAACCCTAACCCAAACACAAACCCAAACCCTTATCCTAACCCTAAACATAACCAAAACCCACCCCTAACCCTAAACCTAACCCTTACCCAAACCCTAACCATAACCAGAAAGCAAACCATAACTCTATCCCTAAACCTAAACCTAACCCTAAACCTTACCCTAATCCAAACGCACACCCTAACCCTAACCCTCACCCTAAACTTAACATTAACCCAAACGCTAAACCTAACCCTAACCCTAACCCTAACTCTAATCCTAACACTAACCCTTACCCAAACACTAACTTTATCACAAACCCTCACCCTAAACCTAACCTAAACCCTAACCCTAACCCTAACACTAAACCTAACCCTAACCCAAACCCAAACCCTAACCCTAACCATAACCCTAACCCATCCTCTACCCGTACCCTAACCCTAACATTAAACCTAATACTAAACAAACCCCTAACCCTATACCTAACCCTTACCCTAACCCAAACATTAACCCTAAAACTAACCCTAACCCAAAACCTAAACCTAAACCTAACCCTAACCCAAACCCTAACCCTAACCTAACCCTAACCCAAACCCTAACCCTAACCCTAACCCAAACATTAACCCTAAACCTAACCCTAACCCAAACGCTAACCCTAAACCTAACCCTAGCCCAAAACCTAACCCTAAACCTAACCCTAACACAAACCCTAACCCTAACCCAAACCCAAACCCAAACCCTAAACCTAACCCTAACTCTTACCCAAACTCTAACAGTAACTCTAACCCTAACCCTAACCCTAACCCTAAACCTAACAGTAACCCAAACCCTAACACTAACCCTAACCCTAACCCTAACCCTAACCCTAACCCAAACATTAAACCTAAACCTAACCCATACCCAAACCCTAACACTAACCCTAACACAAATCCTAACCCTAACCCTAACCCTAAGCCTAAGCCTAAACCTAACCCTAACACAAACCCTAACCCTAAACCTAACCCTAACCCTAACCCTAACCCAAACTCAAACCCTAAACCTAATGCTAACCCTAACCCAAATCCTATCCCTAACCCTAACCTTATCCAAACCCTAAATCTAACCCTAACACTAACCCGAACCAAAACCTAAACCTAACCCAAACCCTGACCCTAACACTAACCCTAACCCAAACCCTAAACCTAACCCTAACCCTAACCCAAATATTAACCCTAAACCTAACGCTAACCCTAACGCTAACCCTAAACCTAACCTAGCCCAAAACCTAACCCTAAACCTAACCCTAACACAAACCCTAACCCTAACCCAAACCCAAACCCAAACCCTAAACCTAACCCTAACCCTAACCCAAACTCTAACCATAACTCTAACCCTAACCCAAACCCTAACCCTAATCCTAACCCTAACCCAAACCCAAACCCTAACCCTAACCCTAACTCAAACCCTAACCCTAACCCTAACACTAACCCTAACCCTAAACCTAACCCTAACCCTAACCCTAAACCTAATCCTAACCCAAACCCAAACCCTAACCCTAACAATAATTCTAACCCTAACCCAAAACCTAACCCTATTCCTAACCGTAACCCTAATCCTAACCCTAACCCTAACCGTGACAATATCCCTAATCCTAACCCTAACCCTAAACCTAACCCTCACCCTAACATAACCCAAACCCTAATCCTGACACTAACCCTAACCCAAACCCTAACCCTAACCCTAAAACTAACCTAAACACAAACCCTAAA
>JAJHUQ010000032.1:6030000-6032500 GCA_035773235.1 Eospalax fontanierii | reverse complement strand
AACCAAACCCTAACCTAACCCTAACCCTAACCCAAACCCTAACTCCAAACCAAACCCTAACCCTAAACCTAACCCTAAACCTCACCCAAACCCTAACTCTAACCGAATCCCTAACCCTAACCCTAACCCTAAGCCTAACCCTAACCCAAACCCAAACCCTAACACTAACCCTAACCCTAAACCTAACCCTAACCCTAACCCAAAATGTAACCCTTACCCAAACACGAATTCTAACCCTAAACCTAACACTAACCCTAACCCTAACCAAAGCAAAACCCTAAACCTAACACTAATGCTAAACCTAACCTTAAACCAAACCCAAACCCTTAACCAAACCCTAACCCTAACCCTAACCCTAACCCAAACCCCAACCCACACCACAACCCAAACACAAACCCAAACACCAACCCTAACACTAACCCTAACCCAAATCCTAACCCTAACCTTAAACTAAACTTAACCCTACCCCAAACGCTAACCCTAACCCTAACCCTAACCCTAACCCTAACCCTAACCCCAACCCTATTGCAAACCCTAACAATAAACCTAAGCCTAACCCAAATCCTAAACCTAACCCCAACCCTAACCCTAAACCAAACCGAAATGGAAACCCAAATCCTAACCCTAACCTAAACCCTAAACCCAACCCTAACACTAACCCTAACCCTAAACCTAACCCTCACCCTAACCCAAACGCAAACCCTAACCCTAACCCTAATATTAACCCAAATCCTAATCCTAACCCTAACCCTAACCCTAACGTTAACCCAAACCCTAAACCTAACACGAATCCTAACACAAACCATAACCCTAACCCTAAACCTAATAGTAACCCTAACCCTAACCAAAACACTAACCCTAACCCTAACCCTAAACCTAACCCTAACCCTAATTCTAACCCTAACGCTAACCATAAACCATACCCTAATACCAAGGTAGCCTAGAACGGATAATCCTCCTGCCTCACCCCCAAGATTTGAGTTGTACTTTTTTAAGAGCAAAGATTGGATTCAGCAATAATGAAAAAGGAAATTATTTTCCCTCATAGAGAATGATGCCCAAAGTAGTTTTCTGATTCAAATGTAGCTTATAGTAATGAAGAATCCAATATCAATTATATGGTAATTTCTAGAAAGAATGAGGTTGGTTATTGAGGTAACAACGTGCAATCCTGGCAAGAGCTGCAGGACTGGGAAGCAAACTTGGCATGACATGAACAGGGGAGGAGCACCTGCTCTGAAGCTGTGATAGACAGGCAGAGCTTTGCAAGTGAGTGCAGAGTGCTATTGGTCAGTCTCCTGTCATTGGTGTCTGATGTGGGCAGGAGTGCTGAGGTCACAGAATCTTGGACTAAGATTCTGGAACTCCAAGAGGCAGTGACCTGGCAAAGCATTGTTTAGGGTGTTGCTAGGTGATAAAGCCCTCTCGGATGAGTTGCTGAAACACAGAGGTTTCTTGGTGGTAGGCTCTATTTTTTGGGTGACCAATTTGGAGAGATTTAGTTGACTTTAGATCAAAGTAATAGTGATTGACAAAAAGAAGCAACCAGGAGAAGATGGGAGGAGGAGGGAAGAAGGTGGTGTGGCCAGCTGGCCCTGCCCAGGCCCTCCACATACAGGACCTCTACTAAAACGACTACCTCTACTAACCCTGACCCTAATCCTAACCCTAATCCTAACCCTAACCCTAACCTAACCCTAACCCTATACCTAAACCTAACCCTAACCAAAACATTAATCCTAAACCTAACCCTAACCCAAACCCTAAGCCTTAACCTAACCCTAACCCAAACCCTAACCCTAACCCTAACCCTAACCCTAACCCTAACTAACCCTAACCCTAACCCAAACCCTAACCGTAACCAGAACCCAAACCATAACTCTATCCCTAAACCTAACCTTAACCATAAACCTAACCCTAACCCAAAGGCACACCCTAACCCTAAACCTAACCCTAACCCTAACCCAAACCTTAACCCTAACCTTAACCTAAATTTAACCCTAACCCAAATGCTAACCCTAACCCTAATCCAAACCATAACCATAATGCTAACCCTAACCCTAACCCTAACAAACACCCTAACCCTAAACCTAACCCTAACACAAACCTTATCCCTAACCCTAACCCTAACCCGATCCCACACCCTCACACCACCCCTAGGCCTAGACCAAAACCAAACCCTAACACTAAACTTAACACTAACCTAAACCCTAACCCTAACCCTAACAGTAACCCTAACCCAAACACACCCTAATCCTAACACTAACCCTAACCCTAATCCTAACCCAAACCGTAACCCTAACCCTAACTCTAACCCAAACCCTAACCCTAACCCTAATCCTAACCCTAATGCTAACCCAAACTATAACACTAACCCTAATCTTAACCCTAACCCTAACCCGAATCCTAACCCAAACACTAACCCTAACCCTAATCCTAAATCTAACCCTAACCCTAATTCTAATCCTAACCCTAACCATAAACCATACCCTAATCCCAG
>JAJHUQ010000032.1:6022500-6025000 GCA_035773235.1 Eospalax fontanierii | reverse complement strand
TAACCCTAAACCTAAACTTAACCCTAACTCAAACCCTAAACCTAACCCTAACGCAAATCAAACCCTAACCCTAACACTAACCCTAACTCTAACCCAAGACCTAATCCTAAACCAAACCTAACCCTAACCCAAACACTAACCCTAACCCTAAGCCTAACCTCTAACCCCTACAACTACCCCTAACCCTAATCCTAAACCTAATCCTAACCCTAACACAAACCCTAATCCTAACCTTAACCTTAACCCTAACCCTAATCCTAACCCTTTCCCTAATCCTAACCCTAAACCAAACCCTAAACCTAACCCTAACCCTAACCCTAAACCAAACCCAAACCCTAACCATGACCCTAACCCAACCCTATCCCTAACCTGAACTAAAACCCTAACACTAACACTAACCCTAACCCAAACCCTAAAACTAACCCTAACCCTAAACCTAACCCAAACCCTAACTTTAACCCTAACCCTAACTATAACACTAAACCTAAAACTAACATAACGGCTAAAACTAACACTAATCCTAAGCCTAACCCAAACCCTAACTATAACCCTAACCCTAACCCTAACCCTAACCCTAACCCTAACCTTAACCCTAACCCTAACCCAAACCCTAACCCTAATTCTAATCCTAACACTAACCCTAACACCAACCCAAATCCTAACTCCAAACCAAACCCTAACCTTAAACCTAACCCTAACCCTCAACCAAACCCTAACCCTAATCTAATCCCTAACCCTAACCCTAACCCCAACACTAACCCTAACCCTAACACTAACCCAAACCCCAACCCTACCTCTAACCCTAACCTTAACACTAAACCTAACCCAAACCCAAACCCTAATCCTAACCCTAATCCAAACCTAAACCCTAACACTAACCCTAACCCTGACCCTAACCCAAACCCTAAATCTAACCTTAAACCTAACCCTAACCCTAAACCTATTCCTAACCCTAAACATAACCATAACATAACCCTAAAACAAACCCTTAACCTAACCCTAACCCTAAACCAAAACCTAAGCCTAAACCTAAACTTAACCCTAACCCTAACCCTAACCCTAACACAAACCCTAACCCTAATCCTGACCCTAACCCTAACACTAAACCTAACTCTAACCCTAACCGAAACCAAACCCTAACCCTAACCCTATCCCTAACCCAAACCCTAATCCTAACCATTACCCTAACCCTAACCCTAACAATAAACCTAACTCTAACCCTAACCCAAAACAAACCCTAACCTAACCCTATCCCTAACCCCAACACTAACCCTAACCCAAAACCTAACCCTAACCCTAACACTAACCTTAAACCTAAGACTAACCCAAATCAAAACACTAACCCTAAGCCTAAACTTAACGCTAAACCTAACCCTAAACCTAAGCCAAACCCTAACCCTAACCCTAACCCTAACCCAAACACTAACCCTAACCCTAAGCCTAACTCCTAACCCCAACCCTAACATTAACCCTAACCCTAAACCTAAACCTAACCCTAACCCAAACACTAACCATAACCTTAACCCTAATCCTAAACCTAAACCTAACTCAAACCCTAACGCTAACCCTAAACCAAACACTATCCCTAACCCTAAGCCTAACCCCTAACCCCTAACCCTAACCCTAATCTTAAGACTAAACCTAACCCTAACCACAACCCTAACCCTAACCCTAACCCAAACCAAACCCTAACCCTCATCCTAACACTAACTCTAACCCAAGACCTAACACTAACCCTAAACTTAACCCTAACCCAAACACTAACCCTAACTGTAAGCCTAACCTCTAACCCCTAACCCTACCCTAACCCTAACCCTAAACCTAAACCTAACCCTAACACAAACCCTAATCCTAAACTTAACCCTAACCCAAACCCTAACACTAACCCTAACCCTAACCCAAACCCAAACCCTAACCTAACCCTAACCCTAACAACAACCCAAACCCTAACACTAACTCTAACCCTAACCCTAACCCAAACCCAAACCCTAACCCTAACCCTAACCCAAACCATAACCCTAACACTAACTCTAACCCTAACCCTAACCCAAACCCAAACCCTAACCCTAACTCTAACCCAAACCAAATCCTAACACTAACCCTAACCCTAACCCTAACCCTAACCCTAATCCAAATCCAAACCCTAAACCTAACCCTAACCCAAACCCTAACCCTAACCCTAACCCAACCCAAACCCTAACCCTAACCCTAACCCAAACACTAAACCCAACCCCAACCCACCCCCTAACCCTACCCCTAACCCAAACCAAACCCTAACCCTAACCCTAACCCTAACTCTAACCCAAGACCTAACCCTAACCCTAAACTTAACTCTAACACAAACACTAACCCTAACCCTAAGCCTAACCTCTAACCCCGAACCCTACCCCAAACCCTAACCCTAAACCTAAACCTAACCCTAACACAAACCCTAAACCATATCTTAACCCTAACCCTATCCCTAAACCTAACCCTAACTCAAACCCTAACCCTAACTCTA
>JAJHUQ010000032.1:6012500-6015000 GCA_035773235.1 Eospalax fontanierii | reverse complement strand
TAACCCTAACCCTAAACCTAACCCTAACCCTAACCCTAACCCTAAACCTAATCCTAGCCCAAACCCAAACCGTAACCCTAACCCTAACTCTAACCCTAACCCAAAACCTAACCCTATTCCTAACCGTAACCATATCCCTAATCCTAACCCTAACCCTAACCCTAACCCTCACCCTAACCCAAACCCAAACCCTAATCCTGACAGTAACCCTAACCCAAACCCTAACCCTAACCCTAAAACTAACCTAAACACAAAACCTAACTTTAACCCTAACCCTAAGCATAAACCAAATCCTAAACCTAACCCTAACACTAACCCTAAACCAAACCCTAACCCTAACCCTAAACCAAACCCTAAACCAAACCCTAACCCTTGCACTAACCCTAACCCTAACCCTAACCCTAACACTAACCCAAACCCTAACCCTAACCCTCACCCTAACCCAAACGCAAACCCTAACCCTAAACCTAACCCAAACCCAAACCCTAACCCTAAACCTAACTTTAACCCTAACCCAAAACCTAAACCTAACCCTAACCCTAACCCTAACCCTAACACTAACCCAAAACCTTACCCTAACACTAACCCTAACCCTAACCCAAAACCAAACCCTAACCCTAACCCTAACCCTAACCCAAAACCTAATCCTAACCCTAGCCCTAACCCAAACCTTAAAACTAGCCTAAACCTAACCCTAACACTAACCCAAAATCTAACCCAAACCCTAACGCTTGCCCTAACCCAAACCCTAACCCAACCTAAACCAAACCCAAACACTAACACTAACCCTAACCCTAACCTTTACCCTAACCCAAACCCTAACCCTAAACCTAAACATAACCCAAAACCTAACCCTAACCCAAACCCTAACCTTAACCCTAACACGAACCCAAACCAAAGCCTAAATCTAACCCTAACCCTAACCCTAACACTAACCCAAACCCTAAACCTAACCCTAACCCAAAACCTAACCTAACACTAATCCTAACCCAAACCCTAATATTAATCCTAACCAAAAGCCTAACCCTGACCCTAACCCTAACTCAAACACAAACCCTAACACTAACCCTACCCCTAACCCTAACACTAACCCTAACCCCTAACCCCGAACCTCGATCCCTAACGCTAACCCTAACCCTAAACCTAACCCTAACCCTAACCCTAAACCCAAGCCTAACCCTAACCCAAATCCAAACCCTATCCCAAATCCTAACCCTAAATCTAACCCTAACCCAAAACCTAACCTAAATCCTAACCGTAACCCTAGTCCTAACCCTAACCCTAAGAGTAACCCTATCCCTAATCCTAACCCTAACCCTAACCCTAACCCTCACACTAACCCTAACCCAAACCCTAATCCTGACACTAACCCGAACCCAAACCCTAACCCTAACCCTAACCCTAACTCTAACCCTAAGCCTAACCCAAACCCTAACCCTAACCCTAACCCAAACCCAAACCCTAACCCTAACAATAAACTTAACCCTAACCGAAACCCGAAGCCTAATTCTAACCCTTACCCAAACCAAAACCCTAACCCTAACCCTAACTCTAAGCATAACCCAAAACCTAATCCTAATTCTAACCCTAACCCTAATCCTAACCCTAACCCTAACCCTCATCCTATCCCTAACCCAAACCCTAACCCAGACACTAACACTAACACAAACCCTAACCCTAACTCTAAACCTAACCTAAAACCTAACCCTAACCTTAAGCCTAACCCTAACCCTAACCCAAACCCAAAATTTAACCATTACACTAACCCTAACCATAAAACTAAACCAAACCCTAAACCTAACCCTAACCTAAACCAAACCCTAACCCAAACCCTAATCCTAAATCTTACACTAACACTAATCCAAATCCAAATCCTAAACCTAACACTAACCCTAACCATAACCCAAACCCAAACCCTAACCCCAACCTAACCTTAACCATAACCCAAACCCTAAACCTAACCCTAACCCAAACCCTAACCCTAACGCTAACCGAAACCCTAACCTAACACTAACACTAACCCAAACCATAATCCTATTACTAACCAAAACCCTAACACTGACCCTAACCATAACCCAAACCCAAACCCTAACACTAACCCTAACCCTAACCCTAACACTAAGCCTAACCCCTAACCCCTAACCCCTAGCACTATACCTAACCCTAACGCTAAACCTAACACTAACACAAACCCTAAACCTAACCCTAACCCAAACCCTAAACTAACACTAACCCTAACCCAAACCCTAATCCTAACCCTAACCAAAACCCTAACACTGACTCTAACCCTAACTCAAACCAAAACCCTATCACTAACCCTACCCCCAACCGTAACATTAAGCCTAACCCCTAACCCCAAACCTCTAGCCCTAACCCTA
This sequence comes from Eospalax fontanierii, assembly GCA_035773235.1. Lineage (NCBI taxonomy): Eukaryota > Metazoa > Chordata > Mammalia > Rodentia > Spalacidae > Eospalax > Eospalax fontanierii. The sequence goes on along the minus strand of JAJHUQ010000032.1, from coordinate 6,012,622 downwards.
AACCTAACCCTAACCATAACCCTAAACCTAACCCTAACCCCAACCCAAACCCTAACCCTAACTCTAACCCTAACCCAAAACCTAACTCTAATCCTAACCGTAACCCTAATCCTAACAATAAA
>JAJHUQ010000032.1:5997500-6002500 GCA_035773235.1 Eospalax fontanierii | reverse complement strand
AACCCTAACCCTAACCCTAACACTAACCCTAACCCTAAACCTAACCCTAACCCAAACGCAAACCAAACCCTAACTCAAACCCTAAACCTAACCCTAACCCTAACATTAACCCTAAAAGAAACCAAACCCTAAACTTAACACTAACCCAAACCCAAACCCAAAACCTTACACTAATCCTCACCCTAACCCTTACCCAAACCCAAACCCAAACACTAAATCTAACCCTAACCCTAACCCTAACCCTAACCCAAAGCCTAAACTGAAAACTAACCCTAACCCAAATCCTCACACTAATCCTAAACCTAACACACATCCTAACCCTAACCTTAACCCTAACCCAAATCCAAACCCTAACCCTAACCCTAACACTAACCCAAACCCAAACCCTAGCCGTAAACCTAACCCTAACCCTAACCCTAACCCTAACCCTCACCCTAACCCAAACCCTAACCCTAACCCTAACCCTAATCCAAACCCTAACTCTAACCCAAACCTTAACCCTAACCAAACCAAAACCTAACCATTACACTAACCCTAACCCCAAGCCTAATCCTAAAGCAAACCCAAACAATAACCTTAATTCTCACCCTAACCCTAAGCGAATACCTAACACTAACCCTAACCCAAACCATAACTCTATCCCAAAACCTAACCTTAAATCTAAACCAAACCCAAAACTTAACCCTAACACTAACCCTAACACTAAACCTAACCCTGACCCTAACCCTATCCCTAACCCTAACCCAAACCCAAACCCTAACCCTAACACAAAACCTAACCCTAAAACAAACCCTAACCCTATCCCTAAGCCTAACCCTAAACCTAAAAGTAACCCTAACCCAAAAGCATACCCTAACCCTAAACCTAACCCTAAACCTAACCCAAACCCTAACCGTAACCCTAACCCTAACCCTAACGCTAACACAAACCCTAACCTAAACCTAACCCAAACCCAAACCATAACCGTAACCCTCACCCAAACCATAACCCTAATCCTAAACCTAGCCCTAACCGAAACCCTAAGCGTAGCCCTAACCCTAGCCCTAGCACTAACACAAAGCCTAACCCTAACCCTAACCCTAACCCTAACCCTAACTAAAAGCCTAACTCTAGCCCTAACCCTAACCCAAATCCAAACCCTAACCCTAACCCTAACCCTAACCCAAACCCTAACCGTAACCCTAACCCTAAAGCTAACGCTAACACAAATCCTAACCCTAACCCTAACCCTAACCCAAACCCTAACTCTAACCCTAACCCTAACCCAAACCCAAACCCTAACCCTAACACAAAACCTAACCCTAAAACAAACCCTAACCCTATCCCTAAGCCTAACCCTAAACCTAAAAGTAACCCTAACCCAAACGCATACCCTAACTCTAAACCTTACCCAAAACCTAACCATAACACTAACCCAAACCCTAACCCTAAACCTAATCCTAACTGAAAACCAAACCCTAAACCTAATCCTAACCCTAACCCAAACCCTAACCATAACCAGAATCCAAACCATAACACTATCCCTAAACCTAACCCTCACCCTAACCCTAAACCTAAGCCTAACCCTAACCCAAATCGAAACCCTATTCCAAACCCTAACCCTAACTCTAACCCTAACCCAAAACCTAACACTAATCCTGACCGTAACCCTAGTCCCAACCCTAGTCCTAACCGTAACACTATCCCTAATCCTAACGCTAACCCTACCCCTAACCCTGACCCTACCCCTAACCCAAACCCTAATCCTGACACTAACCCGAACCCAAACCCTAACCCTATCCCTAACCCTAACCCATACCGTAACTCTAACCCTAATTGTAAACCTAACCCAAACCCTAACCCTAACCCTAATCCTAACCTAACTCAAACCCAAACCCAAACCCTAAACCTCACCCTAACCCTAAACCTAACCCAAACTCTAACCCTAACCCTACCTCTAACCCTAACTCTAACCCTAACCCTAACTCAAACCCTAAACCTAAACCTAACCCAAAACCTAACCTAAGACTAACCCTAACCCAAACCGTAATCCTAACCCTAACCAAAACCCTAACCCAAACCGTAATCCTAACCCTAACCAAAACCCTAACACTGACCCTAACCCTAACTAAAACCCAAACCCTAACACTAACCCTACCCCTAACCCTAACACTAATCCTAACCCCTAACCCCTAACCGTAATCCTATCCCTAATCCTAACCCTAACCCTAACCCTAAACTTCACACTCACCCTAACCCAAACCCTAATCCTGACACTAACCCTAACCCAAACCCTAACCCTAACCCTAAAACTAACCTAAACCCAAACCCTAACCTTATCCCTAACCCTAACCTTAACCCTAAACCTAACCCTAACACTAACCCTAAACCAAAGCCTTACCCTAACCCTAAACCTAACCCTAAACCAAACCCTAAAACTTGCACTAACCCTAAATCTAACCGTAACCCTAACCCTAACCCAAACCCTAAACCTAACCCGCACCCTAACCCAAACCCAATCCTTAACCCTAAACCTAACACAAACCAAAACCCTAACCCTAAACCTAACACCAACCCTAACCCAAACATAACCCTAACTCTAACCCTAACCCTAACACTAACACTAACCCAAAACCTAACCCTAACCCTAACCCTAACCCAAACCCAAACCCTAACCATAACACTAACCCTAACCCCAGAACTAAACCAAACACTAAACCTAACCATAACCCTAACCCAAACCATAACCCAAACCCTAACCCTAACCCTAACACTAACCCTAACCCTAACCCAAACCCAAACCCTAACCCCAACCCTAACCCTAACCCTAACCCAAACCCTAACCCTAACCCTAACCCAAACCCTAAACCTAACCATAACCCAAACCCTAACCTAACACTATCACTAATCCAAACCATAATCCTATCCCTAACCAAAACCCTAACCCTGACCCTAACCATAACCCAAACCCAAACCCTGACACTAACCCTAACCCTAACCCTAACACTAAGCGTAACCACTAACCGACAACCCCTAGATCTATACCTAACCCTAACCCAAAACCTAACACTAACCCTAAACCTAACCCTAACACTAACCCAAAACCTAACCCAAACCCTAACCCTTACCCTAACCCAAACCCTAAACCTAACCCTAACCCAAACCAAAACCCTAACACTAACCCTAACCCTAACCCTAACCTTAACCCTAACCCAAACCCTAACCCTAAACCTAACCATAAAGCAAAACCTACCCCTAACCCAACCCTAACCTTAGCCCTAACACTAACCCAAACCAAAGCCTAAAGCTAACCATAACCCTAACCCTAACACTAACCCAAACCCTAAACCTAACCCTAACCCAAATCCTAACCTAACACTAACCCTAACCCAAACCTTAATCCTAACCCTAACCAAAACCCTAACCCTGACCCTAACCCTAACTCAAACCCACACCCTAACACTAACCCGACCCCTAAACCTAACATTAACCCTAACCCCTAACCCCTAACCTCGGGCCCTAACCCTAACCCTAACCCTAAAACTAACCCTAACCCTAACCCTAACCCTAAAGCTTGCCCTAACCCTAACCCTAAGCCTAAACCTAATCCTAGCCCAGACCCAGGCCCTATCCCTAACAATAATTCTAACCCTAACCCAAAGCCTAACCCTATTCCTAACCGTAACCCTAATCCTAACCCTAACCCTAACCGTAACAATATCCCTAATCCTAACCCTAACCCTAAACCTAACCCTCACCCTAACCCTAACCCAAACCCTAATCCTGACACTAACCCTAACCCAAACCCTAACACTAACCCTAAAACTAACCAAAACACAAACCCTAAATTTAACCCTAACCCTAACCCTAAACCAAACCCTAAACCTAACCCTAACACTAACCCTAAACCAAACCCTAACCCTAACCCTAAACCAAACCCTAAACCAAACCCTAACCCTTGCACCAACCCTAACCCTAACCCTAACCCTAACCCGAACCCTAACCCTAACCCTCACCCTAACCCAAACGCAAACCCTAACCCTAAACCTAACCCAAACCCAAACCCTAACCCTAACCCTAACCCAACCTAACCCAAACCCAAACCCTAACACTAACCCTTACCCTAAACTTTACCCTAACCCAAACCCTAACCCTAAACCTAACCATAACCCAAAACCTAACCCTAACCCAAACCCTAACCTTAACCCTAACACTAACCCAAACCAAAGCCTAAAGCTAACCCTAACCCTAACCCTAACACTAAACCAAACCCTAAACCTAACCCTAACCCAAAACCTAACCTAACACTAATCCTAACCCAAACCCTAATGCTAACCCTAACCAAAACCCTAACCCTGACCCTAACCCTAACTCAATCCCAAACCCTAACACTAACCCTACCCCTAACCGTAACACTAACCCTAACCCCTAACCCCTAACCTCGAGCACTAACCCTAACCCTAACCCTAAACCTAACCCTCACCCTAACCCTAAACCTAAGCCTAACCCTAACCCAAACCGAAACCCTATCCCAAACCCTAACCCTAACCGTAACAATATCCCTAATCCTAACCCTAACCCTAAACCTAACCCTCACCCTAACCCTAACCCAAACCCTAATCCTGACACTAACCCTAACCCAAACGCAAACCCTAACCCTAACCCTAACCCTAACCCAAACCATAACCCTAACCCTAACCCTAACCCAAACACAAACCCAAACCCTTATCCTAACCCTAAACATAACCAAAACCCACCCCTAACCCTAAACCTAACCCTTACCCAAACCCTAACCATAACCAGAAACCAAACCATAACTCTATCCCTAAACCTAAACCTAACCCTAAACCTTACCCTAATCCAAACGCACACCCTAACCCTAACCCTCACCCTAAACTTAACATTAACCCAAACGCTAAACCTAACCCTAACCCTAACCCTAACTCTAATCCTAACACTAACCCTTACCCAAACACTAACTTTATCACAAACCCTCACACTAAACCTAACCTAAACCCTAA
>JAJHUQ010000032.1:5985000-5992500 GCA_035773235.1 Eospalax fontanierii | reverse complement strand
AAACCTAACCCTTACCGAAACGCTAACCCTAAACCTAACCCTACCCCAAAACCTAACCCTAAACCTAACCCTAACAAAAACCCTAACCCTAAATCAAAAACCATACCCAAACCCTAAACCTAACCCTAACCCTAACCCAAACTCTAACCGTAACTCTAACCCACACCCTAACCCTAACCCTAAACCTAACACTAACCCAAACCCTAACCCTAACCCTAACCCTAACCCTAACCCTAACCCTAACCCAAACATTAAACCTAAACATAACCCTAACCCAAACCCTAACACTAACCCTAACACAAACCCTAACCCTAACCCTAACCCTAGCCTAAGCCTAAACCTAACCCTAGCAGAAACCCTAACCCTAACCCTAACCCTAACCCTAACCCTAACCCTAACCCTAACCAAAACTCAAACCCTAAACCTAATGCTAACCCTAACCCAAACCCTATCCCTAACCCTAACCCTTATCCAAACCCTAAATCTAACCCTAACCCTAACCCGAACCAAAACCTAAACCTAAACCAAACCCTGACCCTAACACTAACCCTAACCCAAACCCTAAACCTAACCCTAACCCTAACCCAAATATTAACCCTAAACCTAACGCTAACCATAATCCTAACCCTAACCCAAACCCTAACCCTAACCCTAACCTTAACTCAAACCCAAACCCTAACCCTAACCATAACCCTAACCCATCCTCTACCCGTACCCTAACCCTAACACTAAACCTAATACTAAAAAAAACCCCTAACCCTATACCTAACCCTTACCCTAACCCAAATATTAACCCTAAAACTAACCCTAACCCAAACCCTAACCCTGAACCTAACCCTAACCCAAACCCTAACCCTAACCCTAACCCTAACCCTAACGCAAACCCTAACCCTAAACCTAACATTAACCCTAAACCTAACCCTAACCCAAACGCTAACCCTAAACCTAACCCTAGCCCAAAACCTAACCCTAAACCTAACCCTAACACAAACCCTAACCCTAACCCAAAAACCAAACCCAGACCCTAAACCTAACCCTAACCCTAACCCAAACTCTAACCGTAACTCTAACCCTAACCCAAACCCTAACCCTAAACCTAACACTAACCCAAACCCTAACACTAACCCTAACCCTAACCCTAACCCTAACCCTAACCCAAACATTAAACCTAAACCTAACCCTAACCCAAACCCTAACACTAACCCCAACACAAACCCTAAACCTAACCCTAACCATAGCCTAAGCCTAAACCTAACCCTAACAGAAACCCTAACCCTAACCCTAACCCTAACCCTAACCCTAACCCAAACTCAAACCCTAAACCTAATGCTAACCCTAACCCAAACCCTATCCCTAACCCTAACCCTTATCCAAACCCTAACCTTAACCCTAACCCAAACCCAAACCCTTACACTAATCCTCAACCTAACCCTAACCCAAACCCAAACCCAAACACTAAATCTAACCGTAACCCTATCCTTAACCCTAACCCAAAGCCTAAACCGAAACCTAACCCTAACGCTAACACTAAATGTAACCCTACCCCTAACCCTAACCCTAACCCAAAGCCTAAACCGAAACCTAACCCTAATCCGAACCCTTTCCTAACCCTAACCCTAACCCTAACCCTAACCCTAACCCCAACCCTAACCATAACCCTAAACCTAAGCCTAACCCAAACCCAAACACTAACCCTAACCCAAACCCTAAACCTAACCCAAATATTAACCCTAAACCTAACGCTAACCATAAACCTAACCCTACCCAAACATTAACCCTAACCCTAACCTTAACTCAAACCCAAACCCTAACCCTAACCTTAACCCTAACCCATCCTCTACCCGTACCCTAACCCTAACACTAAACCTAAGACTAAACAAACCCCTAACCCTATACCTAACCCTTACCCTAACCCAAACATTAACCCTAAAACTAACCCTAACCCAAACCCTAACCCTGAACCTAACCCTAACCCAAACCCTAACCCTGACCCTAACCCTAACGCAAACCCTAACCCTAAACCTAACATTAACCCTAAACCTAACCCTAACCCAAACGCTAACCCTAAACCTAACCCTAGCCCAAAACCTAACCCTAAACCTAACCCTAACACAAACCCTAACCCTAACCCAGAAACCAAACCCAGACCCTAAACCTAACCCTAACCCTAACCCAAACTCTAACCGTAACTCTAACCCTAACCCTAACCCTAACCCTAAACCTAACACTAACCCAAACCCTAACACTAACCCTAACCCTAACCCTAACCCTAACCCTAACCCAAACATTAAACCTAAACATAACCCTAACCCAAACCCTAACACTAACCCCAACACAAACCCTAAACCTAACCCTAACCATAGCCTAAGCCTAAACCTAACCCTAACAGAAACCCTAACCCTAACCCTAACCCTAACCCTAACCCTAACCCTAACCCAAACTCAAACCCTAAACCTAATGCTAACCCTAACCCAAACCCTATCCCTAACCCTAACCCTTATCCAAACCCTAATCTAACCCTAACCCTAACCCGAACCAAAACCTAAACCTAAACCAAACCCTGACCCTAACACTAACCCTAACCCAAACCCTAAACCTAACCCTAACCCTAACCCTAACCCAAATATTAACCCTAAACCTAACGCTAACCCTAACTCTAACCATAAAACTAACCCTAACCCAAACCCTAACCCTAACCCTTACCTTAACCCAAACCCTAACCCTAATCCTAACCCTAACCCAAACCCAAACCCTAACCCTAACCCTAACTCAAACCCTAACCCTAACCCTAACACTAACCCTAACCCTAAACCTAACCCTAACCCTAACCCAAACCAAACCCTAACTCAAACCCTAAACCTAACCCTAACCCTAACATTAACCCTAACCGAAACCAAACCCTATCCTTAACCCTAACCCAAACCCAAACCCTTACACTAATCCTCAACCTAACCCTAACCCAAACCCAAACCCAAACACTAAATCTAACCCTAACCCTAACCCTAACCCTAACCCAAAGCCTAAACCGAAACCTAACCCTAACCCTAACCCAAACACTAAATCTAACCCTAACCCTAACCCTAACCCTAACCCAAAGCCTAAACTGAAACCTAACCCTAATCCGAACCCTAACCCTAACCCTAACCCTAACCCTAACCCTAACCCTAACCCTAACCCCAACCCTAACCGTAACCCTAAACCTAAGCCTAACCCAAACCCAAACACTAACCCTAAGCCTAATCCTAAACCAAACCCTAACCCAAACACAAAACCTAACCCTAAACTTAACCCTAACCCTAACCCTAAACCTAAGTCAAACCCTAACCCTAACCGTAACCCAAACACTAACCCTAACCCTAAGCCTAACCCATAACCCCAACCCTAACATAAACCCTAACCCTAAACCTAAACCTAACCCTAACCCAAACACTAACCCTAACATTAACCCTAACCCTAACCCTAAACCTAACTCAAACCCTAACCCTAACCCTAACCCAAACACTAACCCTAATCCTAAGCCTAACACCTAACCCCTAATCCTAACCCTAACCCTAACCCTAACCCTAAACCTAACCCTAACCCACAACACTAACCCTAACCCTAACGCAAACCAAACCCGAACCCTAACCCTAACCCTAACTCGAACACTTACCCAAACCCTAACCTTAACCCTAACCCTAACACAAGACCTAACCATAACCCTAAACCTAACCCTAACCCAAACGCTAACCCTGACCCTAAGCCTAAACTCTAACCCCTAACACTAACCCTAACCCTAACCCTAAACCTAAACCTAACCCTAACACAAACCCAAATACTAACCTTAACCCTAACCCTAACCCTAAACCTAACGCAAACCCTAACCCTAACCCTAACTCAAACACTAACTCTAACCCTAAGCCTAACCCCTAACCCCTAACCCTAACCCTAAACCTAAACCTAAACCTAAACCAAATCCTAAACCTAACCCTAAGCCTAACCCTAACACTATCCCTAACCCTAAACCTAACCCTAACCCTAATCCTAACCCTTTCCCTAATCCTAACCCTAAACCAAACCCTAACCCTAACCCTAACCCTAACCCTAACCTGAACTAAAACCCTAACACTAACCGTAACCCTAAACCAAACCCTAAAACTTAACCTCACCCTAAACCTGACCCAAACACTAACATTAAACCTAACCCTAACTCTCACACTAACCCTAACCCGAACCCTAAGCCCAACGCTAACCCAAACCCAAACCCTAACCCAAACCATAACCCTAACCCAAACCCAAACCCTAACATTAACCCTAACCCTAACCCTAAACCTAACCCAAACCCTAACCCTAACCCAAAGCCTAAACCTAAACCTAACCCTAACCCAAACACTAACCCTAACATTAACCCTAACCCTAACCCTAAACCTAACCCAAACCCTAACCCTAAACCAAACCCTAACCTAACCCTAACCCTAACCCAAACCCTAACTCCAAACCAAACCCTAACCCTAAACCTAACCCTAAACCTCACCCAAACCCTAACTCTAACCGAATCCCTAACCCTAACCCTAACCCTAAGCCTAACCCTAACCCAAACCCAAACCCTAACACTAACCCTAACCCTAAACCTAACCCTAACCCTAACCCAAAATGTAACCCTTACCCAAACACGAATTCTAACCCTAAACCTAACACTAACCCTAACCCTAACCAAAGCAAAACCCTAACCCTAACACTAATGCTAAACCTAACCTTAAACCAAACCCTAACCCTAAACCAAACCCTAACCCTAACCCTAACCCTAACCCAAACCCTAACCCAAACCATAACCCTAACCCAAACCCAAACCCTAACCCTAACACTAACCCTAACCCAAATCCTAACCCTAACCTTAAACTAAACTTAACCCTACACCAAACGCTAACCCTAACCCTAACCCTAACCCTAACCCTAACCCTAACCCTAACCCCAACCCTATTGCAAACCCTAACAATAAACCTAAGCCTAACCCAAATCCTAAACCTAACCCCAACCCTAACCCTAAACCAAACCGAAATGGAAACCCAAATCCTAACCCTAACCTAAACCCTAAACCCAACCCTAACACTAACCCTAACCCTAAACCTAACCCTCACCCTAACCCAAACGCAAACCCTAACCCTAACCCTAATATTAACCCAAATCCTAATCCTAACCCTAACCCTAACCCTAACGTTAACCCAAACCCTAAACCTAACACGAATCCTAACACAAACCATAACCCTAACCCTAAACCTAATAGTAACCCTAACCCTAACCAAAACACTAACCCTAACCCTAACCCTAAACCTAACCCTAACCCTAATTCTAACCCTAACGCTAACCATAAACCATACCCTAATACCAAGGTAGCCTAGAACGGATAATCCTCCTGCCTCACCCCCAAGATTTGAGTTGTACTTTTTTAAGAGCAAAGATTGGATTCAGCAATAATGAAAAAGGAAATTATTTTCCCTCATAGAGAATGATGCCCAAAGTAGTTTTCTGATTCAAATGTAGCTTATAGTAATGAAGAATCCAATATCAATTATATGGTAATTTCTAGAAAGAATGAGGTTGGTTATTGAGGTAACAACGTGCAATCCTGGCAAGAGCTGCAGGACTGGGAAGCAAACTTGGCATGACATGAACAGGGGAGGAGCACCTGCTCTGAAGCTGTGATAGACAGGCAGAGCTTTGCAAGTGAGTGCAGAGTGCTATTGGTCAGTCTCCTGTCATTGGTGTCTGATGTGGGCAGGAGTGCTGAGGTCACAGAATCTTGGACTAAGATTCTGGAACTCCAAGAGGCAGTGACCTGGCAAAGCATTGTTTAGGGTGTTGCTAGGTGATAAAGCCCTCTCGGATGAGTTGCTGAAACACAGAGGTTTCTTGGTGGTAGGCTCTATTGTTTGGGTGACCAATTTGGAGAGATTTAGTTGACTTTAGATCAAAGTAATAGTGATTGACAAAAAGAAGCAACCAGGAGAAGATGGGAGGAGGAGGGAAGAAGGTGGTGTGGCCAGCTGGCCCTGCCCAGGCCCTCCACATACAGGACCTCTACTAAAACGACTACCTCTACTAACCCTGACCCTAATCCTAACCCTAATCCTAACCCTAACCTTAACCTAACCCTAACCCTATACCTAAACCTAACCCTAACCAAAACATTAATCCTAAACCTAACCCTAACCCAAACCCTAAGCCTTAACCTAACCCTAACCCAAACCCTAACCCTAACCCTAACCCTAACCCTAACCCTAACTAACCCTAACCCTAACCCAAACCCTAACCGTAACCAGAACCCAAACCATAACTCTATCCCTAAACCTAACCCTAACCATAAACCTAACCCTAACCCAAACGCACACCCTAACCCTAAACCTAACCCTAACCCTAACCCAAACCTTAACCCTAACCTTAACCTAAATTTAACCCTAACCCAAATGCTAACCCTAACCCTAATCCAAACCATAACCATAATGCTAACCCTAACCCTAACCCTAACAAACACCCTAACCCTAAACCTAACCCTAACACAAACCTTATCACTAACCCTAACCCTAACCCGAACCCAAACCCTAACACTAACCCTAAGCCTAAACCAAAACCAAACCCTAACACTAAACTTAACACTAACCTAAACCCTAACCCTAACCCTAACAGTAACCCTAACCCAAACACAAACCCTAATCCTAACACTAACCCTAACCCTAATCCTAACCCAAACCGTAACCCTAACCCTAACTCTAACCCAAACCCTAACCCTAACCCTAATCCTAACCCTAATGCTAACCCAAACTATAACACTAACCCTAATCTTAACCCTAACCCTAACCCGAACCCTAACCCAAACACTAACCCTAACCCTAATCCTAAATCTAACCCTAACCCTAATTCTAATCCTAACCCTAACCATAAACCATACCCTAATCCCAGGGTAGCCTTGAACTGTTAATACTCCTGCCTCACCTCCAAGACTTGAGTTGTACTTTTTTAAGAGCAAAGATTGGATTCAGCAACAATGAAAAAGGAAAATATTTTCCCTCATAGAGAACGATGCCCAAAGTAGTTTTCTGATTCAAATATAGATTATAGTACTGAACAATCCAATATCAATAATATGGTAATTTCTAGAAAGAATGAGGTTGGTTATTGAGGTAACAAAGTGCAATCCTGGCAAGAGCTGCAGGACTGGGAAGAACCTTGGCATGACTTGACCAGGGGAGAAGCACCTGCTCTGAATCTTTGATAGACAGGCAGAGCTTTGCAAGTGAGTGCAGAGTGCTATTGGTCAGTCTCCTGTCATTGGTGTCTGATGTGGGCAGGAGTGCTGAGGTCACAGAATCTTGGACAAAGACTCTGGAACTCCAAGAGGCAGTGACCTGGCAAAGCATTGTTTAGGGTGTTGCTAGGTGAAAAAGCCCTCTCAGATGAGTTGCTGAAACACAGAGGTATCGTGGTGGTAGGCTCTAGTGTTTGGGTGACCAGTTTGGAGAGATT
>JAJHUQ010000032.1:5957500-5970000 GCA_035773235.1 Eospalax fontanierii | reverse complement strand
TAAACCTAACTCAAACCCTAACCCTAACCCTAAACCAAACACTGTCCCTAACCCTAAGCCTAACCCTTAAGCCCTAACCCTAACTCTAATCTTAAGACTAAACCTAACCCTAACCACAACCCTAACCCTAACCCTAACCCAAACCAAACCCTAACCCTCACCTTAACCCTAACTCTAACCCAAGACCTAACACTAACCCTAAACTTAACCCTAACCCAAACACTAACCCTAACTGTAAGCCTAACCTCTAACCCCTAACCCTACCCTAACCCTAACCCTAAACCTAAACCTAACCCTAAAACAAACCCTAACCCTAAACCTAACCCTAACCCTAAACCTAAGCCTAACCCAAAAAAAATACTAACCCTAAGCCTAAACTTAACCCTAAACCTAAACCTAAACCTAAGCCAAACCATAAACCTAACCCTAACCCAGACACTAACCCTAACCCTAAGACTAAACCGAAACCCCAACCCTAACATTAACCCTAACCCTAAAGCTAAACCTAACCCTAACCCAAACACTAACTCTAACCTTAACCCTAACCCTAAACCTAACCCAAACACTAACCCTACACAAAACCCTAACTCTAACCTTAACCGTAACCCTTACCCAAACCAAACCCTAACCCTAACCCTAACCCTAAACCTAACTCATACCCAAAACCTAACCCTAATCCAAACCCAAACGCAAAACCTAACCCTAACCCTAACCCTAAGACTTACCAAAACCCAAACCCTAACCCTAACCCCAACATTAACCCTAATCTAAGCAAACCCTAATCCTAACCCTAATCCAAACCCAAAACTTAACACTAACTCTAACCCTAACCCTAACCCAAACACTAAATCTAATCTTAACCCTAACCTTAACCCTAACCCTAACACAAACCCTAACCCTAAACCTAAATCTAACTCAAACCCCAACCCTAACTCTAACCCTAAACCTAAGCCTAACCCAGACCCAAACAATAACCCTAAGCCTAATCCTAAACCTAACAATAACCCAAACCCAAACCTCAACCCTAAACTTAACCCTAACCCTATACCTAAGCCAAACCCTAACCCTAACCGTAACCCAAACACTAACCCTAACCATAAGCCTAACCCATAACCCCAACACTAACATTAACCCTAACACTAAACCTAAACCTAACCCTAACCCAAACACTAACCCTAACCTTAACCCTAACCCTGACCCTAAACCTAACTCAAACCCTAACACTAAGCCTAACCCAAACACTAACCCTAACCCTAAGCCTAACCCCTAACCCCTAACCCTAACCCTAACCCTAACCCTAAACCTAAACCTAAACCTAACCCACAACCCTAACCCTAACCCTAACCCAAACCAAACCCGAACCCTAACCCTAACCCTAACCCTAACCCTAACCCTAACCCTAAACCTAACACTTACCCAAACCCTAACCTTAACCCTAACCCTAACCCAAGACATAACCATAACCCTAAACCTAACCCTAACCCAAACACTAACCCTAACCCTAAGCCTAAACTCTAACCCCTAATCCTAACCCTAAACCTAAACCTAACCCTAACACAAACACAAATACTAACCTTAAACCTAACCCTAAACCTAACACAAACCCTAACCCTAACCCTAACCAAAACATTAACCCTAACCCTAATCCTAACCTCTAAACCCTAACCCTAACCCTAACCCTAACCCTAACCCTAAACCTAACTCTAAACCTAAACCTAAATCAAACCCTAAACCTATCCCTAACCCTAACCCTAAGCCTAACCCTAACACTAACCCTAACACTAACCCTAACCCTAACCCTTTCCCTAATCCTAACCCTAAACCAAACCTTAACCCTAACCATAACCCTAACCCTAACCCAAACCCTAAATCTTACCTTAACCCTAAACATAACACAAACCCTAACATTAACCCTAACCCTAACTCTCACACTAACCCTAACCCTAACCCAAACCCTAACTCCAAACCAAACCCCAAAACTAACCCTAACCCTAACCCTAACCCAAACCCCAACCCTACCTCTAACTCTAACCTTAACCCTAACACTAACCCAAACCCAAACCCAAACCCTAACCCTAACCTTAAAACTAACCCTAACCCAAACCCAAACCAAAATCCTAACCCTAATCCAAACCTAAACCTTAACCCTAACCCTAACCCTGACCCTAACCCAAACCCTAACTCTAACCTTAACCCTAACCCTAACCCTAAACTTATTCCTCACCCTAAACATAACCATAACCTAACCCTAAAACAAACACTTAACCTAACCCTAACCCTAAACCAAAACCTAAGCCTAACCCTAAACTTAACCCTAACACTAACCCTAACCCTAACCCTAAACCTAACCCTAACACAAACCCAAATACTAACCTTAACCGTAACCCTAACCCTAAACCTAACCCAAACCCTAACCCTTACCCAAACCCTAAAACTTACCCTAACCCTAAACCTAACCCAAACCCTAACATTAACCCTAACCCTAACTCTCACACTAACCCTAACCCTAATCCAAACCCTAACTCCAAACCAAACCCTAACCCTAACCCTAACCCTCAACCAAACCCTAACCCTAACGGAATCCCTAACCCTAACCCTAACCCTAAGCCTAACCCTAACGCTAACCCAAACCCAAACCCTAACACTAACCCTAACACTAAACCTATCCCTAACCCTAACCCAAAAAGTAACAATAACCCAAACGCGAAATCTAACCCGAATCCTAACACTAACCCTAACCCAAACCAAACCAAAACCCTAACCCTAACACTAACCCTAAACCTAACCTTAACCCAAACCGTAACCCTAAACCAAACCCTAAGCCTAACCCTAACGCTAATCCAAACCCTAACCCTAAAACTAATCCTAACCCTAACACTCACCCAAACCCAAACATAATCCTAAACCTAACATTAACACTAACCCAAACCCAAACCCTAATCCTAAACCTAATCCAAACGCTAACCGTCACCCTAACTCTAACCCTAAACCTAACCGAAACCCTAAATCTAACCTTAATCCTAACCCTAACTCTAACCCTATTAAAAAACCTAACACTGACCCTAACCCAAACAACAACCCAAACCGTTACTCTAATCCTAACCCTAACGACACCCTAACCCTAAACCTAAACCTAACCTTAAACCTAAACCTAACCCTAACCCAAACACAAACACTAACCCTCAGCTTAATCCTAACCCTTACCCTAACCCTAACCCAAACCATAAACCTAACCCTATCCCCAAACCCAACTCTAACCCAAATCCTAAACCTAACCCTAACACTAACAGAAACCCTAACCAAAGCCAAACTCTAACCCTAACCCTAAGCCTAACCCTAACCCTAACCATAACCCTAACCCAAATCAAACCCTAACCCTAATCCTAACCCTCACTGTAACCCTAACCCTAACCCTAACCCAAACCCCAACCCTAACTCTAACCCTAACCTTAATCCTAACACTAACCCAAACCCAAACCATAATGCTAACCCTAACCCTAACCCTAACCCAAACCCAAACCCTAATCCTAGCCCCAATCCAAACCCAAACCTAACACTAACCGTAAACCTAACCCTACACCAAACCCTGACTCTAACCTTAACCGTAACCCTTACCCAAAACAAACCCTAACCCTAACCCTAACCCTAAACCAAACTCTAACCCAAAACCTAACCCTAATCCAAACCCAAACGCAAACCCTAACCCTAACCCTATCCCAAAGGCTTTCCCAAACCCAAACCCTAACCCTAACCCCAACATTAACCCTAATCTAAACAAACCCTAATCCTAACCCTAATCCAAACCCAAACCCTATCCTTAATTCTAACCCTAACCCTAACAAAAACACTAAATCTAATCTTAACCCTAACCTTAACCCTAACCCTAACCCAAACCCCAACCCTAACCCTAAATCTAACCCAAACCCCTACCCTAACCGTAACCCTAAACCTAAGCCTAACCCAAACCCTAACCCTAAACCTAAGCCAAAGCCTAAACCTAACCGTAACCCAAACACTAACCCTAACCCTAAGCCTAACCCATAACCCCAACCCTATCATAAACCCTAACCCTAAACCTAAACCTAACCCTAACCCAAACACTAACCCTAACCTTAACCCTAACCCTAACCCTAAACCTAACTCAAACCCTAACCCTAAGCCTAACCCAAACACTAACCCTAATCCTAAGCCTAACCCCTAACCCCTAACCCTAACCCTAACCCTAAACCTAAAACTAACCCTAACCCACAACCCTAACCCTAACCCTAACGCAAACCAAACCCAAAACCTAACCCTAACCCTAACTCTAACACTTACCCAAACCCTAACCTTAACCCTAACCCTAACACAAGACCTAACCATAACCCTAAACCTAACCCTAACCCAAACGCTAACCCTAACCCTAAGCCTAAACTCTAACCCCTAACACTAATCCTAACCCTAACCCTAAACCTAAACCTAACCCTAACACAAACCCAAATACTAACCTTAACCCTAACCCTAACCCTAAACCTAAAGCAAACCCTAACCCTAACCCTAAACCTAACGCAAACCCTAACCCTAACCCTAACTCAAACACTAACCCTAACCCTAAGCCTAACACATAACCCCTAACCCTAACCCTAAACCTAAACCTAAACCTAAACCAAATCCTAAACCAAATCCTAAGCCTAACCCTAAGCCTAACCCTAACACTAACCCTAACCCTAACCCTAACCCTAACCCTAATCCTAACCCTTTCCCTAATCCTAACCCTAAACCAAACCCTAACCCTAACCCTAACCCTAACCCTAATCCTAACCCTTTCCCTAATCCTAACCCTAAACCAAACCCTAACCCTAACCCTAACCCTAACCCTAACCTGAACTAAAACCCTAACACTAACCGTAACCCTAACCCAAACCCTAAAACTTACCCTAACCCTAAACCTGACCCAAACACTAACATTAAACCTAACCCTAACTCTCACACTAACCCTAACCCGAACCCTAAGCCCAAGGCTAACCCAAACCCAAACCCTCACACTAACCCTAACCCTAAACCTAACCCTAACCCTAACCCAAAAAGTAACCCTAACCCAAACGTGAACTCTAACCCTAAACCTAACACTAACCCTAACCCAAACCAAACAAAAACCCTAACCCTAACACTAACCCTAAACCTAACCTTAACCCAAACCCTAACCCTAAACCAAACCCTAACCTAACCCTAACCCTAACCCAAACCCTAACTCCAAACCAAACCCTAACCCTAACCCTAACCCTAAACCTCACCCAAACCCTAACCCTAACCGAATCCCTTACCCTAACCCTAACCCTAAGCCTAACCCTAACCCAAACCCAAACCCTAACACTAACCCTAACCCTAAACCTAACCCTAACCCTAACCCAAAAAGTAACCCTTACCCAAACGCGAACTCTAACCCTAAACCTAACACCAACCCTAACCCAAACCAAAGCAAAACCGTAACCCTAACACTAATGCTAAACCTAACTTTAACCCAAACCCTAACCCTAAACCAAACCCTAACCCTAACCCTAACCCTAACCCAAACCCTAACCCAAACCATAACCCTAAACCAAACCCAAACACTAACCCTAACCCTAACACTAACCCTAACCCAAATCCTAACCCTAATCTTAAACTACACTTAACCCTAACCCAAACGCTAACCCTAACCCTAACCCTAAGCCTAACCCTAACCCTAACCCAAACCCCAACCCTATCGCAAACCCTAACGCTAAACCTAAGCCTAACCCAAATCCCAAACCTAACCCAAACCTAACCCTAAACCAAACCGAAACGGAAACCCAAACCCTAACCCTAACCTAAACCCTAAACCTAACCCTAACACTAACCCTAACCCTAAACCTAACCCTCACCCTAACCCAAACGCAAACCCTAACCCTAACCCTAATAATAACCCAAATCCTAATCCTAACCCCAACCCTAACCCTAACGTTAACCCAAACCCTAAACCTAACACGAATCCTAACACAAACCCTAACCCTAACCCTAACCCTAATAGTAACCCTAACCCTAACCAAAACACTAACCCTAACCCTAAACCTAAACCTAACCCTAACCCTAATTCTAACCCTAACGCTAACCATAAACCATACCCTAATACCAAGGTAGCCTAGAACGGATAATCCTCCTGCCTCACCCCCAAGATTTGAATTGTACTTTTTTAAGAGCAAAGATTGGATTCAGCAATAATGAAAAAGGAAATTATTTTCCCTCATAGAGAATGATGCCCAAAGTAGTTTTCTGATTCAAATGTAGCTTATAGTACTTAAGAATCCAATATCAATTATATGGTAATTTCTAGAAAGAATGAGGTTGGTTATTGAGGTAACAACGTGCAATCCTGGCAAGAGCTGCAGGACTGGGAAGCAACCTTGGCATGACTTTAACAGGGGAGGAGAACCTGCTCTGAAGCTGTGATAGACAGGCAGAGCTTTGCAAGTGAGTGCAGAGTGCTATTGGTCAGTCTCCTGTCATTGGTGTCTGATGTGGGCAGGAGTGCTGAGGTCACAGAATCTTGGACTAAGATTCTGGAACTCCAAGAGGCAGTGACCTGGCAAAGCATTGTTTAGGGTGTTGCTAGGTGATAAAGCCCTCTCAGATGAGTTGCTGAAACACAGAGGTTTCTTGGTGGTAGGCTCTTTTGTTTGGGTGACCAATTTGGAGAGATTTAGTTGACTTTAGATCAAAGTTCTAGTGATTGACAAAAAGAAGCAACCAGGAGAAGATGGGAGGAGGAGGGAAGAAGGTGGTGTGGCCAGCTGGCCCTGCCCAGGCCCTCCACATACAGGACCTCTACTAAAACGACTACCTCTACTAACCCTGACCCTAATCCTAAACTTAACCCTAACCCTAACCCTAACCCTAACCCTAACCCTAACCTAACACTAACCCTATACCTAACCCTAACCCTAACCCAAACATTAACCCTAAACCAAACCCTAACCCAAACCCTAAGCCTAAACCTAACCCTAACTCAAACCCTAACCCTAACCCTAACCCTAACCCTAACCTAACCTAATCCTAACCCTAACCATAACCCTAACTCTAACGGAACCCATAAACCTAACCCTATCCCTAACCACAACCCTAACCGTAACCGTAACCCTAACCCTAACCCTAAACCTAAATCCTAAGACTAAACCTGAACTTAAACCTAACCCAAACACTAACCCTAACACTAACCCTAACCCTAACCCTAATCCAAGCCCACACCCTAACCCTAACCCTAACCCTAAACCAAACCCAAACCCTAACACTAAACTTAACACTAAACCTAATCCTAACCCAAACCCAAACCCAAACCCTAACCCTAAACCTAACAATAACCCAAACCCTAAACCTCACCCTAATCCAAAAGCTAACCCAAACCCAAACCCTAACCCTAAATCTAACCCTAATCAAAACCCAAACACTAATCCTAACCTTAACCCTAACCCAAACCCTAACCGTAAACAGAACCCAAACAATAACTCTATCCCTAAACCTAACCCTAACCATAAACCTAACCCTATCCCAAACGCACACCCTAACCCTAAACCTAACCCTAACCCTAACCCAAACCCTAACCCAGACTTAACCTAAATTTTACCCTAACCCAAACACTAACCCTAACCCCAACCCTAACCCTAAACCAAACCCAAACCGAAACCCTAACGCTAACCGTAACCTAAACCCTAACCCTAATCCTAACAGTAACCCTAACCCAAACCCAAACGCTAATCCTAACACAAACCCAAACCCTAACCCTAACCCTAACCCTCACACAAACATTAACCCTAAACCTAACCCTAACAAAAACGCAAACCCTAAACCTAACCCGAACCCAAACGCAAACCCTAACCCTAACCCTAACCCAGACCCTAAACGTAACCCTAACCCTAACCCTAACCCTAACCCAAACATTAACCCTAAACGTAACCTTAACCCAAACCCTAACTCTAAACCTAACCCTAACCCAAACCCTAACCCCAACCCTTGTCCTAACCCAAACGCAAACCCTAACCTTAACCCTAACCCTAACCCAAACCCAAACCTTAAACCTAACCCTAATTCTAACCCTAACCCTAACCCAAACCATAACACTAACCCTAACCCTAACCCGAAACCTAACCCAAACACTAACCCTAACCCTAAACTTAAACATAACCCTAACCCTAAATCTAACCCTAACCCTAACCATAAACCATACCCTAATCCCAGGGTAGCCTAGAACAGATAATCCTCCTGCCTCACCCCCAAGACTTGATTTGTACTTTTTTAAGAGCAAAGATTAGATTCAGCAACAATGAAAAAGTAAAATATTTTCCCTCATAGAGAACGATGCCCAAAGTAGTTTTCTGATTCAAATGTAGCTTATAGTACTGAAAAATCCAATATCAATAATGTGGTAATTTCTAGAAAGAATGAGGTTGGTTATTGAGGTAACAACGTGCAATCCTGGCAAGAGCTGCAGGACTGGGAAGCAACCTTGGCATGATTTGACCAGAGGAGGAGCATCTGCTCTGAAGCTGTGATAGACAGGCAGAGCTTTGCAAGTGAGTGCAGAGTGCTATTGTTCATTCTCCTGTCATTGGTGTCTGATGTGGGCAGGAGTGCTGAGGTCACAGAATCTTGGACTAAGATTCTGGAACTCCAAGTGGCAGTGACTTGGCAAAGCATTGTTTAGGGTGTTGCTAGGTTACAAAGCCCTCTCAGATGAGTTGCTGAAACACAGAGCTTTCTTGATGGTAGGCTGTATTGTTTGGGTTACCAGTTTGGAGAGATTTCGTTGACTTTAGGTCAAAGTTCTAGTGATTGACAAAAAGAAGCAATCAGGAGAAGATGGGAGGAGGAGGGGAGAAGGTGGTGTGGCCTGCTGGCCCTGCCCAGGCCCTCCACATACAGGACCTCTACTAAAACGACTACCTCTACTAACCCTGACCCTAATCCTAACCCTAATCCTAACCCTAACCCTAACCTAACCATAACCCTATACCTAAACCTAACCCTAACCAAAACATTAACCCTAAACCTAACCCTAACCCAAACCCTAAGCCTTAACCTAACCCTAACCAAACCCTAACCCTACCCCTAACCCTAACCCTAACTAACCCTAACCCTAACCCAAACCCTAACCCTAACCGTAACCAGAACCCAAACCATAACTCTATCCCTAAACCTAACCCTAACCATAAACCTAACCCTAACCCAAACGCACACCCTAACCCTAAACCTAACCCTAACCCTAACCCAAACCTTAACCCTAACCTTAACCTAAATTTAACCCTAACCCAAATGCTAACCCTAACCCTAATCCAAACCATAACCATAATGCTAACCCTAACCCTAACCCTAACAAACACCCTAACCCTAACCCTAACCCTAAACCTAACCCTAAAACAAACCTTATCCCTAACCCTAACCCTAACCCGAACCCAAACCCTAACACTAACCCTAAGCCTAAACCAAAACCAAACCCTAACACTAAACTTAACACTAACCTAAACCCTAACCCTAACCCTAACAGTAAACCTAACCAAAACACAAACCCTAATCCTAACACTAACCCTAACCCTAATCCTAACCCAAACCCTAACCCTAACCCTAACTCTAACCCAAACCCTAACCCTAACCTTAATCCTAACGCTAATGCTAACCCAAACTATAACACTAACCCTAATCGTAACCCTAACCCTAACCCGAACCCTAACCCAAACACTAACCCTATCCCTAATCCTAAATCTAACCCTAACCCTAATTCTAATCCTAACCCTAACCATAAACCATACCCTAATCCCAGGGTAGCCTTGAACTGTTAATCCTGCTGCCTCACCTCCAAGACTTGAGTTGTACTTTTTTAAGAGCAAAGATTGGATTCAGCAACAATGAAAACGGAAAATATTTTCCCTCATAGAGAACGATGCCCAAAGTAGTTTTCTGATTCAAATATAGATTATAGGACTTAACAATCCAATATCAATAATATGGTAATTTCTAGAAAGAATGAGGTTGGTTATTGAGGTAACAAAGTGCAATCCTGGCAAGAGCTGCAGGACTGGGAAGAACCTTGGCATGACTTGACCAGGGGAGGAGAACCTGCTCTGAATCTTTGATAGACAGGCAGAGCTTTGCAAGTCAGTGCAGAGTGCTATTGGTCAGTCTCCTGTCATTGGTGTCTGATGTGGGCAGGAGTGCTGAGGTCACAGAATCTTGGACTAAGACTCTGGAACTCCAAGAGGCAGTTACCTGGCAAAGCATTGTTTAGGGTGTTGCTTAGTGACAAAGCCCTCTCATATGAGTTGCTGAAACACAGAGGTATCGTGGTGGTAGGCTCTAGTGTTTGGGTGACCAGTTTGGAGAGATTTAGTTGACTTTAGGTCAAAGTTCTAGTGTTTCACTAAAAGAAGCAGCCAGGAGAAGATGGGAGGAGGAGGGGAGAAGGTGGTGTGGCCTGCTGGCCCTTCCCAGGCCCCCACATACAGGACCTCTACTAAAACGTCTACCTCTACTAAACCTGGCCCTAATCCTAACCCTAACCCTAACCATAACCCTAACCTAACACTAACCCTATACCTAACCCTAACCCTAACCCAAACATTAACCCTAAACCTAACCCTAACCCAAACCCTAAGCCTAATCCTAATCCTAATTCAATGCCTAACCCTAACCCCAACCCTAACCCTAACCTAACCTAATCCTAACCCTAACCCTAACCCTAACTCTAACGGAACCCATAAACCTAACCCTATCCCTAACCACAACCCTAACCGTAACCGTAACCGTAACCCTAACCCTAAACCTAAATCCTAAGACTAAACCTGAACTTAAACCTAACCCAAACACTAACCCTAACACTAACCCTAACCCTAACCCTAATCCAAACCCACACCCTAACCCTAACCCTAACCCTAAACCAAACCCAAACCCTAACACTAAACTTAACACTAAACCTAATCCTAACCCAAACCCAAACCCTAACCCTAACCCTAAACCTAACAATAACCCAAACCCTAAACCTCACCCTAATCCAAAAGCTAACCCTAACCCAAACCCAAATCCTAACCCTAAACCTAACCCTAATCAAAACCCAAACACTAATCCTAACCCTAACCCTAACCCAAACCCTAACCGTAAACAGAACCCAAACCATAACTCTATCCCTAAACCTAACCCTAACCATAAACCTAACCCTAATCCAAACGCACACCCTAAACCTAAACCTAACCCTAACCCTAACCCAAACCCTAACCCTAACCTTAACCTAAATTTTACCCTAACCCAAACACTTACCCTAACCCCAACCCTAACCCTAAACCAAACCCAAACCGAAACCCTAACGCTAACCGTAACCTAAACCCTAACCCTAATCCGAACAGTAACCCTAACCCAAACCCAAACGCTAATCCTAACCCAAACCCAAACCCTAACCCTAACCCTAACCCTAACAAAAACGCAAACCCTAAACCTAACCTGAACCCAAACGCAAACCCCAACCCTAACCCTAACCCTAACCCAGACCCTAACCATAACCCTAACCCAAACCTAACCCTAACCCAAACATTAACCCTAAACGTAACCTTAACCCAAACCCTAACTCTAAACCTAACCCTAACCCAAACCCTAACCCCAACCCTTGTCCTAACCCAAACGCAAACCCTAACCTTAACCCTAACCCTAACCCAAACCGAAACCCTAAACCTAACCCTAATCCTAACCCTAACCCTAACCCTAACCCAAACCATAACACTAACCCTAACCCTAACCCTGAAACCTAACCCAAACACTAACCCTAACCCTAAACTTAAACATAACCCTAACCCAAAATCTAACCCTAACCCTAACCATAAACCATACCCTAATCCTAGGGTAGCCTAGAACAGATAATCCTCCTGCCTCACCCCCAAGACTTGATTTGTACTTTTTTAAGAGCAAAGATTGGATTCAGCAACAATGAAAAAGGAAAATATTTTCCCTCATAGAGAACGATGCCCAAAGTAGTTTTCTGATTCAAATGTAGCTTATAGTACTGAAAAATCCAATATCAATAATGTGGTAATTTCTAGAAAGAATGAGGTTGGTTATTGAGGTAACAACGTGCAATCCTGGCAAGAGCTGCAGGACTGGGAAGCAACCTTGGCATGACTTGACCAGGGGAGAAGCACCTGCTCTGAAGCTGTGATAGACAGGCAGAGCTTTGCAAGTGAGTGCAGAGTGCTATTGTTCATTCTCCTGTCATTGGTGTCTGATGTGGGCAGGAGTGCTGAGGTCACAGAATCTTGGACTAAGATTCTGGAACTCCAAGAGGCAGTGACTTGGCAAAGCATTGTTTAGGGTGTTGCTAGGTTACAAAGCCCTCTCAGATGATTTGCTGAAACACAGAGCTTTCTTGGTGGTAGGCTCTATTGTTTGGGTGACCAGTTTGGAGAGATTTAGTTGACTTTATGTCAAAGTTCCAGTGATTGACAAAAAGAAGCAATCAGGAGAAGATGGGA
>JAJHUQ010000032.1:5940000-5947500 GCA_035773235.1 Eospalax fontanierii | reverse complement strand
CTAACCCAAATCCTAACCCTAATCCCAACTCTAAACCTAAACCAAACCCAAACCGAAACCCTCACCCTAACCCTAACCTAAACCCTAACCCTAAACCTAACAGTAATCCTAACCCAAACCCAACCCCTAACCCTACCACTACCCCTACCGCTACACCTAACCCTCACCCTAACCCACACGCAAACCCTAAACCTAACCCTAACCCTAACCCAAACCCTATCCCTAACGCTAACTCTAACCCAAACGCTAACCCTAACCCTAATGCTAACCCTAACCCTCACCCTAACTCTAACCCAAACCCTAACCCTAACCCTAACCCTAACCCAAACCCTAATCCTAACCCTAACACTAACCCTAACCCAAATTTAAACCCTAAACCTAACTCTAGCCCTAACCCTAAACCTATCCCTAAACCAAACCCTAACACTAACCCTAATGCTAACCCAAACAATAACTCTAACCCTATCCCTAACCCAAACCCAAACCCTAAACCTAACCCTAAACCTAACCCTCACCCTAACCCAAACGCAAACCCTAAACCTAACCCTAAACCTAACCCTAACTCTAACCCTAACCCTAATCCTAACCCTAACCCTAACCTTAACTCTAACCCAAACCCTAACCCAAACCCTAACCCTAACCCTAACCCAAACCCTAATTCTAACCCTAACACTAACCCTAACCCAAATTTTAACCCTAAGCCTATCCCTAACCCTAACCCTAACCCTAACCCTAAACCTAACCCAAACCCTAACACTAACCCTAACCCCAACCCCAACAATAACTCTAACGATCACCCTAACCCAAACCCAAACCCTAACCCTAACCCTAAACCTAAACCAAACCCTAGCCCTAACCCTAACCCAAACCCAAACCCTAACCCAAGCCGTAACCCTAATCCTAACCCTAACCCTAACCCTAAACCTAACGCAAAACACACCCTAACACTAACCCTTATGCTAATCCTAACCCTAAGCCAAACCCAAACCCTACCCCTAAACCTGACCCTATCACACCCCCTAACCCTAACCCTAAACCTAACCAAAACTCTAACCGTAACTCTAACACTTGCCATAACCCTAACACTAAACCTAACTCTAAACCAATCCCTAACCCTATACCTAACCCTAACCGTAACCCAAACATTAACCCTAACCCTAACCCAAAGCCTAACCCTAAACCTAACCCTAACCCAAACCCTAACCATAAGCATAACCCTAACAATAACCCAAATCCTAACACGAAAGCTAACCCAAACATTAACCCTAAACCGAACCTTAACCCAAAACCTAAACCAATACCTAACCCTAACACAAACCCTAACCCTAACCCAAACCCAAACCCTAACCCTAACCCTAACCCTAACCCTAACCCTAACCCAAACCCAAACACTAACCTAAACCTAACCCTAACAATAACCCAAACCCTAACCCTAACCCTAACACAAAACCTAAACCTAACCCTACCCCACACTACAACCCAAACCCAAAACCTAACTGTAAACCTCACCCAAACCATAACCCTAATCCTAACCCTAACCCTAACCCAAACCCTAACCCTTACCCTAACCCTAACCCTAACCCTAACCCAAACCCAAATCCTAACCTTAAACTAAACTTAAAACTAACCCAAACGGTAACCCTAACACTAACCCTAACCCTAACTTTAACCCAAATCGTAACCTTATCGCAAACCCTCAACCTAAACCTAACCTAAACCCAAACCCTAACCCTAACACTAACCATAACCCAAACCCAAACCTTAATACTAACACTAACCCTAACAGTAACCCTAACACTCACCCTAACCCAAACAGAAACCATAAACCTAACCCTAAACCTAACTCAAAACCTAACCCTAACCCTAACCCTAACCCTAACCCTAACCCTAATCCAAATCCAAACCCTAACCCTAACCCTAACCCAAACCCTAACCATAACCAGAACCCAAAACATAACTCTATCCCTAAACATAACCCTTACCCTAAACCTAACCCTCACCCAAACGCACACCCTAACCCTAACCCTAACCCTAACCGAAACCCTAACCCTAACCTTAAACTAAACTTAACCATAACCCAAACGCTAACCCTAACCGTAACCCTAACCCAAACCCTAACCCTATCGCAAACCCAAACCCTAAACCTAAGCCTAACCCAAATCCTAACCCTAACCCCAACTCTAAACCTAAACCAAACCCAAACTGAAACCCTCACCCTAACCCTAACCTAAACCCTAACCCTAAACCTAACAGTAATCCTAACCCAAACCCAAACCCTATCCTAACACTAACCCTACCCCTAAACCTAACCCTCACCCTAACCCAAACGCAAACCCTAAACCTAACCCTAACCCTAACCCAAACCCTATCCCTAACGCTAACTCTAACCCAAACGCTAACCCTAACCCTAATGCTAACCCTAACCCTCACCCTAACTCTAACCCAAACCCTAACCCTAACACTAACCATAACCCAAAACCAAACCTTAATACTAACACTAACCCTAACACTAACCCTAACACTCACCCTAACCCAAACAGAAACCATAAACCTAACCCTAAACCTAACTCAAATCCTAACCCTAACCCTAACCCTAACCCTAACCCTAACCCTAACCCTAACCCAAACCCTAATTCTAACCCTAACACTAACCCTAACCCAAATTTTAACCCTAAGCCTATCCCTAACCCTAACCCTAACCCTAAACCTAACCCAAACCCTAACACTAACCCTAACCCTAACCCAAAGAATAACTCTAACGATAACCCTAACCCAAATCCAAACCCTAACCCTAACCCTAAACCTAAACCAAACCCTAGCCCTAACCCTAACCCAAACCCAAACCCTAACCCAAACCGTAACCCTAATCCTAACCCTAACCCTAACCCTAATCCTAACGCAAAACACACCCTAACACTAACCCTAAACCTAATCCTAACCCTAAGCCAAACCCAAACCCTAACCCTAAACCTAACCCTAACACAAACCCTAACCCTAACCCTAAACCTAACCAAAACTCTAACCGTAACTCTAACACTAACCATAACCCTAACACTAAACCTAACTCTAAACCAATCCCTAACCCTATACCTAACCCTAACCGTAACCCAAACATTAACCCTAACCCTAACCCAAAGCCTAACCCTAAACCTAACCCTAACCCAAACCCTAACCATAAGCATAACCCTAACAATAACCCAAATCCTAACACGAAAGCTAACCCAAACATTAACCCTAAACCGAACCTTAACCCAAAACCTAAACCAATACCTAACCCTAACACAAACCCTAACCCTAACCCAAACCCAAACCCTAACCCTAACCCTAACCCTAACCCTAACCCTAACCCAAACCCAAACACTAACCTAAACCTAACCCTAACAATAACCCAAACCCTAACCCTAACCCTAACACAAAACCTAAACCTAACCCTACCCCACACTACAACCCAAACCCAAAACCTAACTGTAAACCTCACCCAAACCATAACCCTAATCCTAACCCTAACCCTAACCCAAACCCTAACCCTTACCCTAACCCTAACCCTAACCCTAACCCAAACCCAAATCCTAACCTTAAACTAAACTTAAAACTAACCCAAACGGTAACCCTAACACTAACCCTAACCCTAACTTTAACCCAAATCGTAACCTTATCGCAAACCCTCACCCTAAACCTAACCTAAACCCAAACCCTAACCCTAACACTAACCATAACCCAAACCCAAACCTTAATACTAACACTAACCCTAACACTAACCCTAACACTCACCCTAACCCAAACAGAAACCATAAACCTAACCCTAAACCTAACTCAAATCCTAACCCTAACCCTAACCCTAACCCTAACCCTAACCCTAATCCAAATCCAAACCCTAAACCTAACCCTAACCCAAACCCTAACCATAACCAGAACCCAAAACATAACTCTATCCCTAAACATAACCCTTACCCTAAACCTAACCCTCACCCAAACGCACACCCTAACCCTAACCCTAACCCTAACCGAAACCCTAACCCTAACCTTAAACTAAACTTAACCATAACCCAAACGCTAACCCTAACCCTAACCCTAACCCAAACCCTAACCCTATCGCAAAACCAAACCCTAAACCTAAGCCTAACCCAAATTTAAACCCTAAACCTAACTCTAAACCTAACCCTAAACCTATCCCTAAACCAAACCCTAACACTAACCCTAATGCTAACCCAAACAATAACTCTAACCCTATCCCTAACCCAAACCCAAACCCTAACCCTAACCCTAAACCTAACCCTCACCCTAACCCAAACGCAAACCCTAAACCTAACCCTAAACCTAACCCTAACTCTAACCCAAACCCTAACCCTAACCCTAATCCTAACCCTAACCCTAACCTTAACTCTAACCCAAACCCTAACCCTAACCCTAACCCTAACCCTAACCCAAACCCTAATTCTAACCCTAACACTAACCCTAACCCAAATTTTAACCCTAAGCCTATCCCTAACCCTAACCCTAACCCTAAACCTAACCCAAACCCTAACACTAACCCTAACCCTAACCCAAAGAATAACTCTAACGATAACCCTAACCCAAACCCAAACCCTAACCCTAACCCTAAACCTAAACCAAACCCTAGCCCTAACCCTAACCCAAACCCAAACCCTAACCCAAACCGTAACCCTAATCCTAACCCTAACCCTAACCCTAATCCTAACGCAAAACAAACCCTAACACTAACCCTAACCCTAATCCTAACCCTAAGCCAAACCCAAACCTTAACCCTAAACCTAACCCTAACACAAACCCTAACCCTAACCCTAAACCTAACCAAAACTCTAACCGTAACTCTAACACTAACCATAACCCTAACACTAAACCTAACTCTAAACCAATCCCTAACCCTATACCTAACCCTAACCGTAACCCAAACATTAACCCTAACCCTAACCCAAAACCTAACCCTAAACCTAAACCTAACCCAAATCCTAACCATAACCATAACCCTAACAATAACCCAAATCCTAACACGAAAGCTAACCCAAACATTAACACTAAACCGAACCTTAACCCAAAACCTAAACCAATACCTAACCCTAACACAAACCCTAACCCTAACCCAAACCCAAACCCTAACCCTAACCCTAACCCTAACCCTAACCCTAACCCTAACCCAAACCCAAACACTAACCTAAACCTAACCCTAACAATAACCCAAACCCTAACCCTAACCCTAACACAAAACCTAAACCTAACCCTACCCCACACTACAACCCAAACCCAAAACCTAACTGTAAACCTCACCCAAACCATAACCCTAATCCTAACCCTAACCCTAACCCAAACCCTAACCCTTACCCTAACCCTAACCCTAACCCTAACCCAAACCCAAATCCTAACCTTAAACTAAACTTAAAACTAACCCAAACGGTAACCCTAACACTAACCCTAACCCTAACTTTAACCCAAATCGTAACCTTATCGCAAACCCTCACCCTAAACCTAACCTAAACCCAAACCCTAACCCTAACACTAACCATAACCCAAACCCAAACCTTAATACTAACACTAACCCTAACACTAACCCTAACACTCACCCTAACCCAAACAGAAACCATAAACCTAACCCTAAACCTAACTCAAATCCTAACCCTAACCCTAACCCTAACCCTAACCCTAATCCTAACCCTAACCCTAACCCTAACCCAAACCATAACCCTAATCCTAATCGTATCCCTAACCCTAAACCTAACCCTAACCCAAACACTAACCCTAACCCTAACCCTAAACCTAAACCTAACCCTAATTCTAATCCTAACCCTAACCACAACCATAACCATAACCCATACCCTAATCCCAGGGTACCCTTGAACTGATAATCCTCCTGCCTCACCCCAAAGAGTTCAGTTGTACTTTTTTAAGAGCAAAGATTGGATTCAGCAACAATGAAAAAGGAAAATATTTTCCGGATGCCCAAAGTAGTTTTCTGATTCAAATGTAGCTTATAGTATTGAAGAATCCAATATCAATAATATGGTAATTTCTAGAAAGAATGAGGTTGGTTATTTAGGTAACCACGTGCAATCCTGGCAAGAGCTGCAGGAATGGGAAGCAACCTTGGCATGACTTCACCAGGGGAGGAGCACCTGCTCTGAAGCTATGATAGACAGGCAGAGCTTTGCAAGTGAGTGCTGAGTACTATTCGTCAGTCTCCTGTCACTGGTGTCTGATGTGGGCAGGAGTGCTGAGGTTACAGAATCTTGGACTAAGATTCTGTAACTCCAAGAGGCAGTGACCTGGCAAAGCATTGTTTAGGGTGTTGCTAGGTGACAAAGCCCTCTCAGATGAGTTGCTCAAACAAAGATGTTTCTTGGTGGTAGGCTCTAGTTTTTGGGTGACCAGTTTAGCGAGATTTAGTTGACGTTAGGACAAAGTTCTAGTGTTTGACAAAAGAAGCAGCCAGGAGAAAATGGGAGGAGGAGGGGTGAAGGTGGTGTGGCCTGCTGGCCCTGCCCAGGCCCTCCACATACAGGACCTCTATTACAAAGCCTACCTCAACTAACCCTAACCCTAACCCTAACCCTAACCCAAACATTAAACCTAAACCTAACCCTAACCCAAAACCTAAGCCTAAACCTACCCATAACCCAAACCCTAACCCTAACCCTACCTCTAACCCTAACCCTAACCCTAACCCAAACCCAAACACTAACCTAAACCTAACCCTAACAATAACCCAAACCCTAACCCTAACCCTAACACAAAACCTAAACCTAACCCTACCCCACACTACAACCCAAACCCAAAACCTAACTGTAAACCTCACCCAAACCATAACCCTAATCCTAACCCTAACCCTAACCCAAACCCTAACCCTTACCCTAACCCTAACCCTAACCCTAACCCAAACCCAAATCCTAACCTTAAACTAAACTTAAAACTAACCCAAACGGTAACCCTAACACTAACCCTAACCCTAACTTTAACCCAAATCGTAACCTTATCGCAAACCCTCAACCTAAACCTAACCTAAACCCAAACCCTAACCCTAACACTAACCATAACCCAAACCCAAACCTTAATACTAACACTAACCCTAACACTAACCCTAACACTCACCCTAACCCAAACAGAAACCATAAACCTAACCCTAAACCTAACTCAAAACCTAACCCTAACCCTAACCCTAACCCTAACCCTAACCCTAATCCAAATCCAAACCCTAACCCTAACCCTAACCCAAACCCTAACCATAACCAGAACCCAAAACATAACTCTATCCCTAAACATAACCCTTACCCTAAACCTAACCCTCACCCAAACGCACACCCTAACCCTAACCCTAACCCTAACCGAAACCCTAACCCTAACCTTAAACTAAACTTAACCATAACCCAAACGCTAACCCTAACCGTAACCCTAACCCAAACCCTAACCCTATCGCAAACCCAAACCCTAAACCTAAGCCTAACCCAAATCCTAACCCTAACCCCAACTCTAAACCTAAACCAAACCCAA
>JAJHUQ010000032.1:5920000-5935000 GCA_035773235.1 Eospalax fontanierii | reverse complement strand
ACTCTAACCGTAACCCTAACCCTAATCCTAACACTAAACCTAACACTAAACCAAACCCTAACCGTATACCTAAACCTAACCCTAACCCAAAAATTAGCACTAAACCTAACCCTAACCCAAACCCTAACCCTAAACCTAACCCTAACCCAAACGTTAACCATAACCGTAACCCTAACCCTAACCCAAACCCTAACCCTAAACCTAATCCAAACATTAACCCTAAACCTAACCCTAACCCAAACCCTAACCCTAAACCTAACCCTAACCTAAACCCAAACCCTAACCCTAAACCTAACCGTAACCCAAACCCTAACCCTAACCCTAAACCTAATCCTAACCCAAACCCAAACCCTAACCCTAACACTATCCCTAACCCAAAACCAAACCCAAACCCTAACCCTAAACTTAAGCCAAACCCAATGCCTAACCCTAGCCCTAACCCAAACCCTAACCCTAACCCAAACATTAGCCCTAACCCTAACCCTAACCCTAGCCCAAACCCTAACCCTAATCCTAACCCTAACACAAACCGTAACCCTAACCCTAACACAAACCCAAACCCTAACCCAGCCCTAAACCTAACCCAAACTCTTACCGTAACCCTAACCCTAACCCTAACCCTAACCCTAACACTAAACCTAACACTAAACCAAACCCTAACCGTATACCTAACCCTAACCCTAAGCCAAATATTACCCCTAAACCTAACCCTAACCCAAACCCTAACCCTAAACCCAACCCTTACCCAAACCCTAACCGTAACCATAAACCTAACCCTAACCCAAACCCTAACCCTAAAGCTAATCCAAACATTAACCCGAAACCTAACCCTAACCCAAACCCTAACCCTAAACCTAACCCTAACCCAAACCCAAACCCAACCTAACCCTAACCGTAACCCAAACCCAAACACTAACCCTAACCCTAAACCTAAACCAAACCCTAGCCCTAACCCTAACCCAAACCCAAACCCTAACCCAAAGGGTAACCCTAATCCTAACCTTAACCCTAACCCTAATACTAACGCAAAACATACCCTAACACTAACCCTAACCCTAACCCTAACCCTAACCCTAACCCTAACCCTAACCCAAACCATACCCTAACCCTAACCCTAACCCAAATCATAACCCTAATCCTAACCTTAACCCTAACCCAAACCCTAACCTTAACCCTAACCCTAACCCTAACACAAACCCTAAACCTAACCCTAAACCTAACACAAACCCTAACACTAACCCAACCCAAACCCTAACACTAACCCTAACCCTAACCCTAACCCTAACCCTAACCCTAACCCTAATCCAAATCCCAACCCTAACCCTCACCCTAACCCAAACCCTAACCATAACCAGAACCCAAAACATAACTCTATCCCTAAACATAACCCTTACCCTAAACCTAACCCTCACCCAAACGCACACCCTAACCCTAACCCTAACCCTAACCCAAACCCTAACCCTAACCTTAAACTAAAGTTAACCATACTCCAATCGCTAACCCTTACCCTAACCCTAACCCAAACTCTAACCCTATCGCAAACCCAAACCATAAACCTAAGCCTAACCCAAATCCTAACCCTAACGGCAACTCTAAACCTAAACCAAACTCAAACCGAAACCCTAACCCTAACCCTAACCTAAACCCTAACCCTAAACCTAACAGTAACCCTAACCCAAACCCAAACCCTAATCCTAACACTAACCCTAGCCCTAAAACTAACCCTCACCCTAAACCAAACGCAAACCCTAAACCTAACCCTAACCCTAACCCAAACCCTAACCCTAACGCTAACTCTAACCCAAACCCTAACCCTAACCCTAATGCTAACCCTAACCCTAACCCTAACTCTAACCCAAACCCTAACCCTAACCCTAACCCTAACCCTAAACCTAACCCAAACCCTAATCCTAACCCTAACACTAACCCTAACCCAAATTTAAACCCTAAACCTAACTCTAACCCTAACCCTAACCCTATCGCTAAACCAAACCCAAACACTAACCCTAACGCTAACCCAAACAATAACTCTAACCCTATCCCTAACCCAAACCCAAACCCTAACCCTAACCCTAAACCTAACCCAAAACCTAGCCCTAACCCTAACCCAAACCCAAACCCAAACCCTAACCCAAACCCTAACCCTAATCCTAACCCTAACCCTAACCCTAATCCTAACGCTAAACAAAACCTAACACTAACCCTAACCCTAACCCTAACCGTAAGCCAAACCCAAACCCTAGCCCTAAACCTAACCCTAACCCAAACACACACCCTAATCCTAACCCTAACCCTAACCCTAACCCTAACCCAAAAACTAACCCTAACCTTAAACTAAACTTAACCCTAACCCAAACGCACACCCTAACCCTAACCCTAACCCTAACCCAAACCCTAACCCTAACCTTAAACTAAAGTTAACCATAATCCAAAGGCTAAGCCTAACCCTAACCCTAACCCAAACTCTAACCCTATCGCAAACCCAAACCATAAACCTAAGCCTAACCCAAATCCTAACCCTAACCCCAACTCTAAACCTAAACCAAACTCAAACCGAAACCCTAACCCTAACCCTAACCTAAACCCTAACCCTAAACCTAACAGTAACCCTAACCCAAACCCAAACCCTAATCCTAACACTAACCCTAGCCCTAAAACTAACCCTCACCCTAAACCAAACGCAAACCCTAAACCTAACCCTAACCCTAACCCAAACCCTAACCCTAACGCTAACTCTAACCCAAACCCTAACCCTAACCCTAATGCTAACCCTAACCCTAACCCTAACTCTAACCCAAACCCTAACCCTAACCCTAACCCTAACCCTAACCCTAAACCTAACCCAAACCCTAATCCTAACCCTAACACTAACCCTAACCCAAATTTAAACCCTAAACCTAACTCTAACCCTAACCCTAACCCTATCGCTAAACCAAACCCAAACACTAACCCTAACGCTAACCCAAACAATAACTCTAACCCTATCCCTAACCCAAACCCAAACCCTAACCCTAACCCTAAACCTAACCCAAAACCTAGCCCTAACCCAAACCCAAACCCAAACCCAAACCCTAACCCAAACCCTAACCCTAATCCTAACCCTAACCCTAACCCTAATCCTAACGCTAAACAAAACCTAACACTAACCCTAACCCTAACCCTAACCGTAAGCCAAACCCAAACCCTAGCCCTAAACCTAACCCTAACCCAAACGCACACCCTAATCCTAACCCTAACCCTAACCCTAACCCTAACCCAAAAACTAACCCTAACCTTAAACTAAACTTAACCCTAACCCAAACGTTAACCCTAACCCTTACCTTAACCCTAACCCTAATCCTAACCCTAACCTTAACCCAAATCTTATCCTTATCACAAACCCTAACCCTAAACCTATCCTAAACCCTAACCCTACCCCTAACACTGACCCTAACCCAAACCCAAACTCTAATCCTAACACTAACCCTAACCCTAAACCTAACACTCACCCTAACCCAAACGGAAACCCTAAACCTAACCCTAACCCTAACTCAAACCCTAACCCTAACCCTAAACCTAATCCTACCCCTAACCCTAACCCAAACCATAACCTTAATCCTAAAAGTATCCCTAAACCTAAACCTAACCCTAACCCAAACACTAAACCTAACACTAACCCTAAACCTAACCCTAACACTAATTCTAACCCTAATCCTAACCATAACCATAACCATAACCCATACCCTAATCCGAGGGTAGCCTTGAACTGATAATCCTCCTACCTCACCCCCAAGAGTTGAGTTGTACTTTTTTAAGAGCAAAGATTGGATTCAGCAGCAATGAAAAAGGAAAATATTTTCCCTCATAGAAAACGATGTCCAAAGTAGTTTTCTGATTCAAATGTAGCTTATAGTACTTAAGAATCCAATATCAATAATATGGTAAATTCTAGAAAGAAAGAGGTTGGTTATTTAGGTAAGCACGTGCAATCTTTGCAAGAGCTGCAGGACTGGGAAGCAACCTTGGCATGACTTGACCATGGGAGGAGCACCTGCTCTGTAGCTATGATAGACAGGCAGAGCTTTGCAAGTGAGTCCAGAGTGCTATTGGTCAGTCTACTGTCATTGGTGTCTGATGTGGGCAGGAGTGCTTATGTCACAGAATCTTGGACTAAGATTCTGGAACTCCAAGAGGCAGTGACCTGGCAAAGCATTGTTTAGGGTGTTGCTGGGTGACAAAACCCTCTCAGATGAGTTGCTGAAACACAGAGGTTTCTTGGTGGTAGGCTCTAGTGTTTGGGTGACCAGTTTGGAGAGATTATAGTAGACTTTAGGTCAAAGTTCTATTGTTTGACAAAAAGAAGCAGCCAGGAGAAGATGGGAGGAGGAGGGGAGAAGATGGTGTGGCCTGCTGGCCCTGTACAGGACCTCCACATACAGGACCTCTACTGCAATGCCTACCTCTACTAACCCTAACCCTAACCCTAACACAAACATTAAAACTAAACCTAACCCTAACCCAAACCCTAAGCCTAAACCTAACCATAACCCAAAACCTAAACCTAAAAGAAACCCTAACGCTAAACCTAATCCTAACCCTAACCCAAACATTAACCCTAAACCAAACCCTAACCCTAGCCCAAACCCTAACCCTAAACCTAACCCTAACACAAACCCTAACCATAACCCGAAACCTAAACAAAACTGTAACCGTAACCCTAACACTAACCCTAACCCTAACACTAAACCTAACACTAAACCAATCCCTAACCCTATACCTAACCCTAACCCTAACCCAAACATTAACCCTAATCCTAACCCTAACCCAAAGCCTAACCCTAAACCTAACCCTAACCCAAACCCTAACCATAACCCTAACCCTAACCCTAACCCAAACCCTAACACTAAAGCTAACCCAAATATTAACCCTAAACCGAACCCTAACCCAAAACCTAAACCTAACCCAAACCCGAACCCTAACCCTAATCCTAAACCAACCTCTAACCGTAACCCTAACCCAAACCCTATCCCTAACCCTAACACTAGCCCAAACCCTAACCCTAAACCTAACCCTAACACAAACCCTAAACCTAACCCAAACCCAAACCCTAACCCTAACCCTAAAGCAAACTCTAACCTAACCCTAAACCTAACCCTAAACCTAAACCTAACACTTACCCAAAACCTATCCCTAACCCTAACCCTAAACCTAAACCTAAGCCTATCAATAACCCAAACCCTAACCCTAACCCAAACCCTAACCCTGAACCTAACCCTAACACAAAACCTAACCCTAACCCTAACCCTAACCCAAACCCAAATCCTAAACCTAACCCTAACCCATACCCTAACCGTAACCCTAACCGTAACCCTAACCCATACCCTAACAGTAACCCTAACCGTAACCCACACCCTAACCCTAACCCTAACCCTAACCCAAAGCCTAACCCTAACCCTAACCCTATCCCAAACCCAAACCCTAACCCTAAGCTTAATCCTAACCCTAACCCTAACCCTAACCCTAACCCTAACCCTAACCGAACTCATAAACCTAACCCTATCCCTAAACACAACCCTAACCCAAAGCTTAACCCTAAACCTGATCCTAACACTAACCCTAATTCTAACCCTAACCCTAACCCTAAACCCGAACACTAAACCTGAACATAAACCTAACCCAAACTATAACCGTAACCCTAACCCGAACCCTAACCCTAACACTAAACCTAACACTAAACCAAACCCTAACCCTATACCTAACCCTAACCCTAACCCAAACATTACCCCTAAACCTAACCCTAACCCAAACCCTAATCCTAAACCTAACCCTAACACAAACCCTAACCCTAACCATAACCCTATCCCTAACCCAAACCCTAACACTAACCCTAACCCTAACCCAAACAATAACTCTAACCCTAAACCTAACCCAAACCCAAACCCTAACCCTACCCCTAAACCTAACCCAAACCCTAGCCCTAACCCTAAACCAAATCCAAACCCTAACCCAAACCCTAACCCTAATCCTAACCCTAACCCTAATCCTAACGCAAAGCAAACCCTAACACTAACCCTAACCCTAACCCTAACCCTAAGCCAAACCCAAACCCTAGCCCTAAACCTAACCCTAACCCAAACGCACACCCTAACCCTAACCATAACCCTAACCCAAAAACTAACCCTAACCTTAAACTAAACTTAACCCTAACCCAAACGTTAACCCTAACCCTAACCTTAACCCTAACCCTAATCCTAACCCTAACCTTAACCCAAATCCTAACCTTATCACAAACCCTAACCCTAAACCTAACCTAAACCCTAACCCTAACCCTAACACTAACCTTAACCCAAAACCAAACTCTAATCCTAACACTAACCCTAACCCTAACCCTAACCCTAATCAAATCCAAACCCTAAACCTAACCCTAACCCAAACCCTAACCATAACCATAACCCTAACAATAACCCAAATCCTAACACGAAAGCTAACCCAAATATTAACCCTAAACCGAACCTTAACCCAAAACCTAAACCAATACCTAACCCTAACACAAACCCTAACCCTAACCCAAACCCAAACCCTAACCCTAACCCTAACCCTAACCCTAACCCAAACCCAAACACTAACCTAAACCTAACCCTAACAATAACCCAAACCCTAACCCTAACCCTAACACAAAACCTAAACCTAACCCTACCCCACACTACAACCCAAACCCAAAACCTAACTGTAAACCTCACCCAAACCATAACCCTAATCCTAACCCTAACCCTAACCCAAACCCTAACCCTTACCCTAACCCTAACCCTAACCCTAACCCAAACCCAAATCCTAACCTTAAACTAAACTTAAAACTAACCCAAACGGTAACCCTAACACTAACCCTAACCCTAACTTTAACCCAAATCGTAACCTTATCGCAAACCCTCACCCTAAACCTAACCTAAACCCAAACCCTAACCCTAACACTAACCATAACCCAAACCCAAACCTTAATACTAACACTAACCCTAACACTAACCCTAACACTCACCCTAACCCAAACAGAAACCATAAACCTAACCCTAAACCTAACTCAAATCCTAACCCTCACCCTAACCCTAATCCTAACCATAACCCTAACCCAAACCATAACCCTAATCCTAATCGTATCCCTAACCCTAAACCTAACCCTAACCCAAACACTAACCCTAACCCTAACCCTAAACCTAAACCTAACCCTAATTCTAACCCTAACCCTAACCACAACCATAACCATAACCCATACCCTAATCCCAGGGTACCCTTGAACTGATAATCCTCCTGCCTCACCCCAAAGAGTTCAGTTGTACTTTTTTAAGAGCAAAGATTGGATTCAGCAACAATGAAAAAGGAAAATATTTTCCGGATGCCCAAAGTAGTTTTCTGATTCAAATGTAGCTTATAGTATTGAAGAATCCAATATCAATAATATGGTAATTTCTAGAAAGAATGAGGTTGGTTATATAGGTAACCACGTGCAATCCTGGCAAGAGCTGCAGGAATGGGAAGCAACCTTGGCATGACTTCACCAGGGGAGGAGCACCTGCTCTGAAGCTATGATAGACAGGCAGAGCTTTGCAAGTGAGTGCTGAGTACTATTCGTCAGTCTCCTGTCACTGGTGTCTGATGTGGGCAGGAGTGCTGAGGTTACAGAATCTTGGACTAAGATTCTGGAACTCCAAGAGGCAGTGACCTGGCAAAGCATTGTTTAGGGTGTTGCTAGGTGACAAAGCCCTCTCAGATGAGTTGCTCAAACAAAGATGTTTCTTGGTGGTAGGCTCTAGTTTTTGGGTGACCAGTTTAGAGAGATTTAGTTGACTTTAGGACAAAGTTCTAGTGTTTGACAAAAGAAGCAGCCAGGAGAAAATGGGAGGAGGAGGGGTGAAGGTGGTGTGGCCACCTGGCCCTGCCCAGGCCCTCCACATACAGGACCTCTATTACAAAGCCTACCTCAACTAACCCTAACCCTAACCGTAACCCTAACCCAAACATTAAACCTAAACCTAACCCTAACCCAAAACCTAAGCCTAAACCTAACCATAACCCAAACCCTAACCCTAACCCTAACCCTAACCCTAACCCTAACCCTAACCCTAACCCTAACACAAACCCTAACCCTAAACCTAATCCTAAACCTAACCCAAACATTAACCCTAACCCTAACCCTAACCCTAAACCCAGCCCAAACCCTAACCCTAAACCTAACCGTAACACAAACCCTAACCCTAACACTAACACAAACACAAACCCTAACCCAGCCCTAAACCTAACCCAAACTCTAACGGTAACCCTAACCCTAATCCTAACACTAAACCTAACACTAAACCAAACCCTAACCGTATACCTAACCCTAAACCTAACCCAAAAATTAGCCCTAAACCTAACCCTAACCCAAACCCTAACCCTAAACCTAACCCTAACCCAAACCTTAACCATAACCATAACCCTAACCCTAACCCAAACCCTAACCCTAAACCTAATCCAAACATTAACCCTAAACCTAACCCTAACCCAAACCCTAACCCTAAACATAACCCTAATCTAAACCCAAACCCTAACCCTAAACCTAACCGTAACCCAAACCCTAACCCTAACCCTAAACCTAATCCTAACCCAAACCCAAACCCTAACCCTAACACTATCCCTAACCCAAAACCAAACCCAAACCCTAACCCTAAACTTAACCCAACCCCAACCCCTAACCCTAACCCTAACCCAAACCCTAACCCTAACCCAAACATTAACCCTAACCCTAACCCTAACCCTAGCCCAAACCCTAACCCTAATCCTAACCCTAACACAAACCGTAACTCTAACCCTAACACAAAACCAAACCCTAACCCAGCCCTAAACCTAACCCAAACTCTTACCGTAACCCTAACCCTAACCTTAACCCTAACCCTAACACTAAACCTAACACTAAACCAAACCCTAACCGTATACCTAACCCTAACCCTAAGCCAAATATTACCCCTAAACCTAACCCTACCCCATACCCTAACCCTAATCCCAACCCTTACCCAAACCCTAACCGTAACCATAAACCTAACCCTAACCCAAACCCTAACCCTAAAGCTAATCCAAACATTAACCTGAAACCTAACCCTTACCCAAACCCTAACCCTAAACCTAACCCTAACCCAAACCCAAACCCAACCTAACCCTAACCGTAACCCAAACCCAAACCCTAACCCTAAACCTAAACCTAAACCAAACCCTAGCCCTAACCCTAACCCAAACCCAAACCCTAACCCAAAGGGTAACCCTAATCCTAACCTTAACCCTAACCCTAATCCTAACGCAAAACAAACCCTAACACTAACCCTAACCCTAACCCTAACCCTAACCCTAACCCAAACCATACCCTAACCCTAACCCTAACCCAAATCATAACCCTAATCCTAACCTTAACCCTAACCCAAACACTACCCCTAACCCTAACCCTAAACCTAACCCTAACCCTAATTCTAACCCTAACCCTAACCCTAACACAAACCCTAAACCTAACCCTAAACCTAACACAAACCCTAACACTAACCCAAACCAAACCCTAACACTAACCCTAACCCTAACCCTAACCCTAACCCTAACCCTAACCCTAACCCTAATCCAAATCCAAACCCTAAACCTAACGCTAACCCAAACCCTAACCATAACAAGAACCCAAACCATAACTCTATCCCTAAACATAACCCTTACCCTAAACCTAACCCTCACCCAAACGCACACCCTAACCCTAACCCTAACCCTAACCCAAACCCTAACCCTAACCTTAAACTAAACTTAACCATAATCCAAACGCTAACCCTAACCCTAACCCTAACCCAAACCCTAACCCTATCGCAAACCCAAACCATAAACCTAAGCCTAACCCAAATCCTAACCCTAACCCCAACTCTAAACCTAAACCAAACTCAAACCGAATCCCTAACCCTAACCCTAACCTAAACCCTAACCCTAAACCTAACAGTAACCCTAACCCAAACCCATACCCTAATCCTAACACTAACCCTAGCCCTAAAACTAACCCTCACCCTAAACCAAACGCAAACCCTAAACCTAACCCTAACCCTAACCCAAACCCTAACCCTAACGCTAACTCTAACCGAAACCCTAACCCTAACCCTAATACTAACCCTAACCCTAACCCTAACTCTTACCCAAACCCTAACCCTAACCCTAACCCTAACCCTAACCCTAACCCAAACCCTAATCCTAACCCTAACACTAACCCTAACCCAAATTTAAACCCTAAACCTAACTCTAACCCTAAACCTAACCCTATCGCTAAACCAAACCCTAACACTAA
Organism: Eospalax fontanierii; assembly: GCA_035773235.1. Lineage (NCBI taxonomy): Eukaryota > Metazoa > Chordata > Mammalia > Rodentia > Spalacidae > Eospalax > Eospalax fontanierii. The sequence goes on along the minus strand of JAJHUQ010000032.1, from coordinate 5,924,691 downwards.
CCCTAACGCTAACCCAAACAATAACTCTAACCCTATCCCTAACCCAAACCCAAACCCTAACCCTAACCCTAAACCTAACCCAAACCCTAGCACTAACCCTAACCCAAACCCAAACGCAAACCCTAACCCAAACCCTAACCCTAATCCTAACCCTAACCCTAACCCTAATCCTAACGCAAAACAAACCCTAACACTAACCCTAACCCTAACCGAAAGACAAACCCAAACCCTAGCCCTAACCCTAACCCTAAACCAAACGCACACACTAATCCTAACCCTACCCCTAACCCTAACCCTAACCCAAAAACTAACCCTAACCTTAAACTAAACTTAACCCTAACCCAAACGTTAACCCTAACCCTAACCTTAACCCTAACCCTAATCCTAACCCTAACCTTAACCCAAATCCTAACCTTATCACAAACCCTAACCCTAACCTAACCTAAACCCTAACCCTAACCCTAACACTAACCCTAACCCAAACTCAAACTCTAATCCTAACACTAACCCTAACCCTAAACCTAACACTCACCCTAACCCAAACGGAAACCCTAAACCTAACCCTAACCCTAACTCAAACCCTAACCCTAACCCTAAACCTAATCCTACCCCTAACCCTAACCCAAACCATAACCTTAATCCTAAAAGTATCCCTAACCCTAAACCTAACCCTAACCCAAACACTAAACCTAACACTAACCCTAAACCTAACCCTAACCCTAATTCTAACCCTAATCCTAACCATAACCATAACCATAACCCATACCCTAATCCGAGGGTAGCCTTGAAATGATAATCCTCCTACCTCACCCCCAAGCGTTGAGTTGTACTTTTTTAAGAGCAAAGATTGGATTCAGCAACAATGAAAAAGGAAAATATTTTCCCTCATAGAAAACGATGTCCAAAGTAGTTTTCTGATTCAAATGTAGCTTATAGTATTTAAGAATCCAATTTCAATAATATGGTAAATTCTAGAAAGAAAGAGGTTGGTTATTTAGGTAACCACGTGCAATCTTGGCAAGAGCTGCAGGACTTTGAAGCAACCTTGGCATGACTTGACCATGGGAGGAGCACCTGCTCTGAAGCTATGATAGACAGGCAGAGCTTTGCAAGTGAGTCCAGAGTGCTATTGGTCAGTCTACTGTCATTGGTGTCTGATGTGGGCAGGAGTGCTTATGTCACAGAATCTTGGACTAAGATTCTGGAACTCCAAGAGGCAGTGACCTGGCAAAGCATTGTTTAGGGTGTTGCTGGGTGACAAAGCCCTCTCAGATGAGTTGCTGAAACACAGAGGTTTCTTGGTGGTAGGCTCTAGTGTTTGGGTGACCAGTTTGGAGAGATTATAGTAGACTTTAGGTCAAAGTTCTAGTGTTTGACAAAAAGAAGCAGCCAGGAGAAGATGGGAGGAGGAGGGGAGAAGATGGTGTGGCCTGCTGGCCCTGCACAGGACCTCCACATACAGGACCTCTACTGCAATGCCTACCTCTACTAACCCTAACCCTAACCCTAACCCAAACATTAAACCTAAACCTAACCCTAACCCAAACCCTAAGCCTAAATCTAACCATAACCCAAAACCTAACCCTAAACGAAACCCTAACGCTAAACCTAATCCTAACCCTAACCCAAACATTAACCCTAAACCAAACCCTAACCCTAGCCCAAACCCTAACCCTAAACCTAACCCTAACACAAACCCTAACCATAACCCTAAACCTAAACAAAACTCTACCCGTAACCCTAACACTAACCCTAACCCTAACACTAAACCTAACACTAAACCAATCCCTAACCCTATACCTAACGCTACCCTAACCCAAACATTAACCCTAATCCTAACCCTAACCCAAAGCCTAACCCTAAACCTAACCCTAACCCAAACCCTAACAATAACCATAACCCTAACCCTAACCCAAACCCTAACACTAGAGCTAACCCAAATATTAACCCTAAACCGAACCCTAACCCAAAACCTAAACCTAACCCAAACCCGAACCCTAACCCTAATCCTAAACCAAACTCTAACCGTAACCCTAACCCAAACCCTAACCCTAAACCTAACACTAGCCCAAACCCTAACCCTAAACCTAACCCTAACACAAACCCTAAACCTAACCCAAACCCAAAACCTAACCCTAACCCTAAAGCAAACTCTAACCGTAACCCTAACCCTAACCCTAAACCTAAACCTAACACTTACCCAAAACCTATCCCTAACCCTAACCCTAAACCTAAACCTAAGCCTATCAATAACCCAAACCCTAACCCTAACCCAAACCCTAACCCTGAACCTAACCCTAACACAAAACCTAACCCTAACCTTAACCCTAATCCAAACCCAAATCCTAAACCTAACCCTAACCCATACCCTAACCGTAACCCTAACCCTAACCCTAACCCTAAAACTAACCCTAACCCTAACCCAAACATTAACCTTAAACCTAACCCTAACCCAAAGCCTAACCCTAAACCTAACCCTACCCCAAACCCTAACCCTATCCCAAACCCAAACCCTAACCCTAAGCTTAATCCTAAACCTAACCCTAACCCTAACCCTAACCCTAACCGAACTCATAAACCTAACCCTATCCCTAAACACAACCCTAACCCAAACCTTAACCCTAAACCTGATCCTAACACTAACCCTAATTCTAACCCTAACCCTAACCCTAAACCCGAACACTAAACCTGAACATAAACCTAACCCAAACTATAACCGTAACCTTAACCCGAACCCTAACCCTAACACTAAACCTAACACTAAACCAAACCCTAACCCTATACCTAACCCTAACCCTAACCCAAACATTACCCCTAAACCTAACCCTAACCCAAACCCTAATCCTAAACCTAACCCTAACACAAACCCTAACCCTAACCATAACCCTATCCCAAACCCATACCCTAACCCTAACCCTAACCCTAACCCAAACAATAACTCTAACCCTAAACCTAACCCAAACCCAAACCCTAACCCAAAATCTAACCCTAACCCTAACCCAAACACAAACCCTAACCCTAACCCTAACCCTAACCCTAACCCTAACCTTAAACTAAACTTAACCCTAACCCAAACGTTAACCCTAACCCTAACCTTAACCCTAACCCTAATCCTAACCCTAACCTTAACCCAAATCCTAACCTTATCACAAACCCTAACCCTAAACCTAACCTAAACCCTAACCCTAACCCTAACACAAACCTTAACCCAAATCCAAACTCTAATCCTAACACTAACCCTAACCCTAACCCTAACCCTAATCCAAATCCAAACCCTAAACCTATCCCTAACCCAAACCCTAACCATAACCAGAACCCAAACCATAACTCTATCCCTAAACATAACACTTACCCTAAACCTAACCCTCACCCAAACGCACACCCTAACCCTAACCCTAACCCTAACCCAAACCCTAACCCTAACCTTAAACTAAACTTAACCATAACCCAAACGCTAACCCTAACCCTAACCCTAACCCAAACCCTAACCCTATCACAAACCCAAACCCTAAACCTAAGCCTAACCCAAATCCTAACCCTAACCCCAACTCTAAACCTAAACCAAATTTAACCGAAACCCTAACCCTAACCCTAACCTAAACCCTAACCCTAAACCTAACAGTAACCTTAACCCAAACCCAAACCCTAATCCTAACACTAACCCTAGCCCTAAACCTAACCCTCACCCTAACCCAAACGCAAACCCTAAACCTACCCCCAACCCTACCCCAACCCCTCACCCTACCGCTAACTCTAACCCAAACCCTAACCCTAACCCTAATGCTAACACTAACCCTAACCCTAACTCTAACCCAAACCCTAACCCTAACCCTAACCCTAACCCTAACCCAAACCCTAATCCTAACACTAACACTAACCCTAACCCAAATTTAAACCCTAAACCTAACTCTAACCCTAACCCTAACCCTATCCCTAAACCAAACCCTAACACTAACCCTAACGCTAACCCAAACAATAACTCTAACCCTCCCCCTAACCCAAACCCAAACCCTAACCCTAATCCTAAACCTAACCCAAACCCTAGCCCTAACCCTAACCCAAACCCAAACCCAAACCCTAACCCAAACAATAACCCTAATCCTAACCCTAACCCTAACCCTAATCCTAACGCAAAACAAACCCTAACACTGACCCTAACCCTAACCCTAACCGTAAGCCAAACCCAAACCCTAGCCCTAAACCTAACCCTAACCCAAACGCACACCCTAATCCTAACCCTAACCCTAACCCTAACCCTAACCCAAAAACTAACCCTAACCTTAAACTAAACTTAACCCTAACCCAAACCCTAACCCTAACGCTAACTCTAACCCAAACCCTAACCCTAACCCTAATGCTAACACTAACCCTAACCCTAAGTCTAACCCAAACCCTAACCCTAACCCTAACCCTAACCCTAACGCAAACCCTAATCCTAACACTAACACTAACCCTAACCCAAATTTAAACCCTAAACCTAACTCTAACCCTAACCCTAACCCTATCCCTAAACCAAACCCTAACACTAACCCTAACGCTAACCCAAACACTACCTCTAACCCTATCCCTAACCCAACCCCAAACCCTAACCCTCATCCTAAACCTAACCCAAACCCTAACCCTAACCCTAACTCAAACCCAAACCCAAACCCTAACCCAAACAATAACCCTAATCCTAACCCTAACCCTAA
>JAJHUQ010000032.1:5897500-5917500 GCA_035773235.1 Eospalax fontanierii | reverse complement strand
AACCATAACTCTACCCTAAACCTAACTCTAACCCTAAACCTAACCCTAACCCAAACGCACACCCTAACCCTAAACCTAACCCAAACCCTATACCTAACCCTAAACCTAACCGTAACCCAAACGCTAACCCTAAACGTAACCCTAACCCTAATCCTAACCCTAAACTTAACCCTAATCCTAACCCAAACCCAAACCCTAATCCTAATACTAACCCTAACCCTAATACTCACCCTAACCCAAACGGAAACCCTAAACCTAACCCTAACCCTAACTCAAACCCTAACCCTAACTCTAACTCTAATCCAAACCCTAACCCTAATGCTACACCTAACCCTAACCCTAACCCAAACCATAACCCTAATCGTAATCGTAACCCTAACCCTAAACCTAATCCTAACCCAAACACTAACCATAACCGTAAAACTAAACCTAACCCTAACCCTAATTCTAACCCTAACCCTAAACCTAACCATAACCATAACCCATACCCTAATCACAGGTTAGCCTTGAACTGATAATACTCCTGCCTCACCCTGAAGAGTTGAGTTGTACTTTTTTAAGAGCAAAGATTGGATTCAGCAACAATGAAAAAGGAAAATATTTTCCCTCATAGAAAACGATGTCCAAAGTAGTTTTCTGATTCAAATGTATCTTATAGTACTTAAGAATCCAATATCAATAATATGGTAATTTCTAGAAAGAATGAGGTTGGTTATTTATGTAACCACGTGCAATCCTGGCAAGAGCTGCAGGACTGGGAAGCAAACTTGGCATGACTTGACCAGGGGAGGAGCACCTGCTCTGAAGCTATGATAGACAGGCAGAGCTCTGCAAGTGAGTGCTGAGTGCTATTGGTCAGTCTCCTGTCATTGGTGTCTGATGTGGGCAGGAGTGCTGAGGTCACAGAATCTTGGACTAAGATTCTGGAACTCCAAGAGGCAGTGACCAGGCAAACATTGTTTAGGGTGTTGCTAGGTGACAAAGCCCTCTCAGATGAGTTGCTGAAACACAGACGTTTCTTGGTGGTAGGCTCTAGTGTTTGGGTGACCAGTTTGGAGAGATTTAGTTGACTTTAGGTCAAAGTTCTAGTGTTTGACAAACAGAAGCAGCCAGGAGAAGATGGGAGGAGGAGGGGAGAAGGTGGTGTGGCCTGCTGGCCCTGCCCAGGCCCTCCACATACAGGACCTCTACTACAAAGCCTACCTCTACTAACCCTAACCCTAACACTAACACTAACCCTAAACCTAACCTAACACTAACCCTTTACCTAACCCTAACACTAACCCAAATATTAAACATAAACCTAAGACTAACCCTAACCCTAAGCCTAAACCTAACCATAACCCAAACCTTAACCCTAACCCTAACCCTAACCCCAAACACAAACCCTAACCCTAAACCTAACGCTAACACAAACCGTAACACTAAACCTAACCCTAGCCCAAACCCTAACGCTAAACCTAACCCTAACACAAAGCCTAACGCTAACCAAACCCAAACCCTAACCTAACCCTAACCCTAACCCAAACTCTAACCGTAACCCTAACCCTAACCCTAACCCTAACCCTAACCCTAAAACTAACCCCAACCCTAACCCTAATCCTAAACCTAACACTAACCCTAACCCTAACCCTAACCCTAACCCTAACCCTAACCCTAACCCAAACCATAACTCTATCCCTAAACATAACCCTTACCATAAACCTAACCCTCACCCGAACGCACACCCTAACCCTAACCCTAACCCTAACCCTAACCCAAACCCTAACCCTAACCTTAAACTAAACTTAACCATAACCCAAACGCTAACCCTAACCCTAACCCTAACCCAAACCCTAACCCTATCGCAAACCCTAACCCTAAACCTAAGCCTAACGCAAATCCTAACACTAACCCCAACCCTAACCCTAAACCATACCCAAACCGAAACCCTAACCCTAACCCTAACCTAAACCCTAACCCTAAACCTAACAGTAACCCTAACCCAAACCCAAACCCTAATCCTAACACTAACCCTAGCCCTAAACCTAACCCTCACCCTAACCCAAACGCAAACCCTAAACCTAACCCTAACCCTAACCCAAACCCTAACCCTAACCCTAACCCTAACCAAACCCTAACCCTAACCCTAATCCTAACCCTAACCCTAACCCTAACTCTAAACCAAACCCTAACCATAACCCTAACCCTAACCCTAACCCTAACCCAAACCCTAATCCTAACCCTAACACTAACCCTAACCCAAATTTTAACCCTAAACCTAAACCTAACCCTAACCCTAACCCTAACCCTAACCCAAACCCTAACACTAACCCTAACCCTAACCCAAACAATAACTCTTACCCTAATCCTAACCCAAACCCAAACACTAACCCTAACCCTAAACCTAACCCAAACCCTAGCCCTAACCCTAACCCAAACCCAAACCCTAATCCTAACCCTAACCCTAACCCTAATCCTAACGCAAAGCAAACCCTAACACTAACCCTAACCCTAACACTAACCCTAAGCCAAACCCAAACCCTAGCCCTAAACCTAACCCTAACCAAACGCACACCCTAACCCTAACCCTAACCCAAAAACTAACCCTAACCTTAAACTAAACTTAACCCTAACCCAAACGTTAACCCTAACCCTAACCTTAACCCTAACCCTAATCCTAACAGTAACCTTAACCCAAATCCTAAACTTATCACAAACCCTAACCCTAAACCTAACCTAAACCCTAACCCTAACCCTAACACTAACCCTAACCGAAACCCAAACTTTAATCCTAACACTAACCCTAACCCTAACCCTAACACTCACTCTAACCCAAAGGGAAACCCTAAACCTAACCCTAACCCTAACTCAAACACTAACCCTAACCCTAAACCTAATCCTACCCCTAACCCTAACCCAAACCATAACCCTAATCCTAATCGTATCCCTAACCCTAAACCTAACCCTAACCCAAACACTAAAACTAACACTAACCCTAAACCTAACCCTAACCCTAATTCTAACCCTAATCCTAACCATAACCATAACCATAACCCATACCCTAATCGGAGGGTAGCCTTGAACTGATAATCCTCCTGCCTCACCCCCAAGAGTTGAGTTGTACTTTTGTAAGAGCAAAGATTGGATTCAGCAACATTGAAAAAGGAAAATATTTTCCCTCATAGAAATCGATGTCCAAAGTAGTTTTCTGATTCAAATGTAGAATATAGTACTTAAGAATCCAATATCAATAATATGGTAAATTCTAGAAAGAAAGAGGTTGGTTATTTAGGTAAAGACGTGCAATCCTGGCAAGAGATGCAGGACTGGGAAGCAACCTTGGCATGACTTGACCATGGGAGGAGCACCTGCTCTGAAGCTATGATAGACAGGCAGAGCTTTGCAAGTGAGTCCAGAGTGCTATTGGTCAGTCTCCTGTCATTGGTGTCTGATGTGGGCAGGAGTGCTTAGGTCACAGAATCTTGGACTAAGATTCTGGAACTCCAAGACGCAGTGACCTGGCAAAGCATTGTTTAGGGTGTTGCTAGGTGACAAAGCCCTCTCAGATGAGTTGCTGAAACACAGAGGTTTCTTGGTGGTAGGCTCTAATGTTTGGGTGACCAGTTTGGAGAGATTATAGTAGACTTTAGGTCAAAGTTCTAGTGTTTGACAAAAAGAAGCAGGAAGGAGAAGATGGGAGGAGGAGGGGAGAAGATGGTGTGGCCTGCTGGCCCTGCACAGGACCTCCACATAAAGGACCTCTACTGCAACGCCTACCTCTACTAACCCTAACCCTAACCCAAACCCTAACCCTAAACCCGAACACAAAACCTGAACATAAACCTAACCCAAAACCTAACCCTAACACTAACCCTAAACCTAACTCTAATCCAAACCCACTCCCTAAACCTATACCTAACCCTAAACCAAACCCAAACCCTAACACTGAACTTAACACTAACCCTAACCCTAACCCAAACCCTAACCCTAACCCTAAACCTAACCCAAACCCAAACACTAACCCTAACCCTAATCCTAACCCAAACCCAAACCCTAAACCTAAACCTAACCCTAACAAAAACCCTAACCATAAGCAGAATCCAAATTATAACACTATCCCTAAACCTAACCCTAACCCTAAACCTAATCCTAACCCAAACGCACACCATAACCCAAACCCTAACACTAACCCTAACCCTAACCCTAACACAAACCCTAACCCTAACCCTAAACCTAACCCTAACCCTAACCCAAACCCTAACACTAACCCTAACCCAAACCCAAACCATAGTGCTAACACTAACCCTAACCCTAACCCTAACCCTAACACTCACCAAAACCCAAACGGAAACAATAACCCTAACCCTAACCCTAACTCACACCCTAACCCTAACCCTAAACCTAACCCTAACCCTAATCCTAACCCTAACCATAACCCAAACCCTAAACATAACCATAACCCTAACCCTAACCCAAACCCTAACCCTAAAGCTAATCCAAACATTAACCCTAAACCTAACCCTAACCCAAACCCTAACCCTAAACCTAACCCTAACCCAAACCCAAACCCTAAGCCTAACCCAACCGTAACCCAAACCCTAAGCCTAACCCTAACCCTAATCCTAACCCAAACCCAAACCATAACCCTAAACCTAACCCTAACCCAAACCCAAACCCAAACCCTAACCCTAACCCTAACCTTAACCCAAACCCAACCCGTAACCCTAACCCTAACCCAAACCCTAACCATAACAAGAACCCAAACCATAACTCTACCCTAAACCTTACTCTAACCCTAAACCTAACCCTAACCCAAACGCACACCCTAACCCTAACCCTAACCCAAACCCTATACCTAACCCTAAACGTAACCGTACACCACCCGCTGACCGTAAACGTACCCCCAACCCTAAACTTAACCCTAATCCTAACCCAAACCCAAACCCTAATCCTAATACTAACCCTAACCCTAATACTCACCCTAACCCAAACGGAAACCCTAAACCTAACCCTAACCCTAACTCAAACCCTAACCCTAACTCTAACTCTAATCCAAACCCTAACCCTAATGCTACACCTAACCCTAACCCTAACCCAAACCATAACCCTAATCGTAATCGTAACCCTAACCCTAAACCTAATCCTAACCCAAACACTAACCCTAACCGTAAATCTATACCTAACCCTAACCCTAATTCTAACCCTAACCCTAAACCTAACCATAACCATAACCCATACCCTAATCACAGGGTAGCCTTGAACTGATAATACTCCTGCCTCACCCTGAAGAGTTGAGTTGTACTTTTTTAAGAGCAAAGATTGGATTTAGCAACAATGAAAAAGGAAAATATTTTCCCTCATAGAAAACGATGTCCAAAGTAGTTTTCTGATTCAAATGTATCTTATAGTACTTAAGAATCCAATATCAATAATATGGTAATTTCTAGAAAGAATGAGGTTGGTTATTTATGTAACCACGTGCAATCCTGGCAAGAGCTGCAGGACTGGGAAGCAAACATGGCATGACTTGACCAGGGGAGGAGCACCTGCTCTGAAGCTATGATAGACAGGCAGAGCTCTGCAAGTGAGTGCTGAGTGCTATTGGTCAGTCTCCTGTCATTGGTGTCTGATGTGGGCAGGAGTGCTGAGGTCACAGAATCTTGGACTAAGATTCTGGAACTCCAAGAGGCAGTGACCAGGCAAACATTGTTTAGGGTGTTGCTAGGTGACAAAGCCCTCTCAGATGAGTTGCTGAAACACAGAGTTTTCTTGGTGGTAGGCTCTAGTGTTTGGGTGACCAGTTTGGAGAGATTTAGTTGACTTTAGGTCAAAGTTCTAGTGTTTGACAAACAGAAGCAGCCAGGAGAAGACGGGAGGAGGAGGGGAGAAGGTGGTGTGGCCTGCTGGCCCTGCCCAGGCCCTCCACATACAGGACCTCTACTACAAAGCCTACCTCTACTAACCCTAACCCTAACACTAACACTAACCCTAAACCTAACCTAACACTAACCCTTTACCTAACCCTAACACTAACCCAAATATTAAACATAAACCTAAGACTAACCCTAACCCTAAGCCTAAACCTAACCATAACCCAAACCTTAACCCTAACCCTAACCCTAACCCCAAACACAAACCCTAACCCTAAACCTAACGCTAACACAAACCGTAACACTAAACCTAACCCTAGCCCAAACCCTAACCCTAAACCTAACCCTGACACAAACCCTAACACTAACCAAACCCAAACCCTAACCTAACCCTAACCCTAACCCAAACTCTAACCGTAACCCTAACCCTAACCCTAACCCTAACCCTAAAACTAACCCTAACCCTAACCCTAATCCTAACCCTAATTCTAACCCTAACCCTAAACCTAACCGTAAACCTAAGCCTAACAATAACCCAAACCCTAACCCTAAACCTACCCGTAACCCAAACCCTAACCCTAAACCTAACCCTAACTCAAACCCTAACCCTAAACCTAACCCTAACACAAAACCTAACCCTACCCCTAACCCTAACCCAAACCCAAATCCTAACCCTAATCCTAACCCTAACCCATACCCTAACCGTAACCCTAACCCTAACCCTAACAAAAACACTAACCCTAACCCTAAACCTAACCCTAACCCAAACATTAACCCTAAACCTAACCCTAAGCCAAACCGTAACCCTAAACCTAACCCTAACACAAACCCTAAACCTATCCCAAACCCAAACACTAACCCTAAGCCTAATCCTAACCCTAACCCTAACCCTAACCCTAACCGAACCCATAAAACTAACCCTAACCCTAAACAGAACCCTAACCCAAAACTTAAACTTAAACCTGACCCTAACACTAACCCTAACCCTAACACTAAACCTAACCCAAAACCCGAACACCAAACCTGAACATAAACCTAACCCAAACCCTAACCCTAACACTAACCCTAACCCTAACTCTAATCCAAACCCACACCCTAACCCTAAACCAAACCCAAAACCTAACACTGAACTTAACACTAACCCTAACCCTAACCCTAACCCAAACCCTAACCATAACCCTCACCTTAACCCAAACCCAAAAACTAACCCTAACACTAATCCTAACCCAAACCCAAAACCTAACCCTAACAAAAAACCAAACCCTAACCCTAACCATAACCCTAACCCTAACCCTAACCCAAACCCTAACCCTAACCCAAAACCAAACCCTAAACCTAACCCTAACCCTAACCCTAACACTAACCCTAACCCTAATCCTAACCCTAACATTTACCAAAATCCTAACCTTATCACAAACCCTGACCCTAAACCTAACCTAAACCCTAACCCAAACCCTAACACTAACCCTAACCCAAACCCAAACCCTAAACCTAACACTAACCCTAACCCTAACCCTAACTCTAACACTCACCATAACCCAAACGGAAAGCCTAACCTTAACCCTAACCATAACTCACACCCTAACCCAAACCCTAACCCTAACCCTAACCCTAATCCTAACCCTAACCCTAACCCAAACCATAACCCTAATCCTAATCATAACCCTAACCGTAAACCTAACCGTAACCCAAACCCAAACCCTAACCCTAACCCTAAACCTAAACCAAACCCTAGCCCTAACCCTAACCCAAACCCAAACCCTAACCCAAACCGTAACCCTAATCCTAACCTTAACCCTAACCCTAATCCTAACGAAAAACAAATCCTAACACTAACCCTAACCCTAACCCTAAGCCAAACCCAAACCCTAACCCTAACCCTAACCCAAACCATAACCCTAATCCTAACCCTAACCCTAACCCAAAACCTAACCTTAACCCTAACCCTAACCCTAACACAAAACCTAACCCTACCCCTAACCCTAACCCAAACCCAAATCCTAACCCTAATCCTAACCCTAACCCTAAACCTAACAAAAACCCTAACACTAACCGTAACACTAACCCAAACCCAAACCCTAACCTAACCCTAACCCTAACAATAACCCAAACCCTAACACTAACTCTAAACCTAACCCTAAACCTAACACAAACCCTAACCCTAACCCTAACCCTAACCATAAACCTAATCCAAACCCTAACCCTAACCCAAACCCTAACCCTAACCCTAACCCTAAACCTAACACAAACCCTAAACCTAACCCTAAACCTAACACAAACCCTAACACTAACCCAAACCAAACCCTAACACTAACCCTAACCCTAACCCTAACACTAAACCTAACCCTAACCCTAATCCAAATCCAAACCCTAAACCTAACCCTAACCCAAACCCTAACCCAAACCTGAATCCAAACCATAACTCTATCCCTAAACATAACCCTTACCCTAACCCTAACCCTCACCCAAACGCACACCCTAACCCTAACCCTAACCCTAACCCTAACCCAAACCCTAACCCTAACCTTAAACTAAACTTAACCATAACCCAAACGCTAACCCTAACCCTAACCCAAACCCTAACCCTATCGCAAAACCTAACCCTAAACCTAAGCCTAACGCAAATCCTAACCCTAACCCCAACTCTAACCCTAAACCACACCCAAACCGAAACCCTAACCCTAACCCTAACCTAAACCCTAACCCTAAACCTAACAGTAACCCTAACCCAAACTCAAACCCTAATCCTAACACTAACCCTAGCCCTAAACCTAACCCTCACCCTAACCCAAACGCAAACCCTAAACCTAACCCTAACCCTAACCCAAACCCTAACCCTAACGCTAACTCTAACCCAAACCCTAACCCTAACCCTAATCCTAACCCTAACCCTAACCCTAAATCTAACCCAAACCCTAACCATAACCCTAACCCTAACCCTAACCCTAACCCTTACCCAAACCCTAATCCAAACCCTAACACTAACCCTAACCCAAATTTTAACCCTAAACCTAACCCTAACCCTAACCATAACCCTATCCCTAACCCAAACCCTAACACTAACCCTAACCATAACCCAAACAATAACTCTAACCCTAACCCTAACCCAAACCCAAACCCTAACCCTAACCCTAAACCTAAACCAAACCCTAGCCCTAACCCTAACCCCAACCCAAACCCTAACCCTAATCCTAACCCTAACCCTAACCCTAATCCGAGCGCAAAGCAAACCCTAACACTAACCCTAACCCTAACCCTAACCCTAAGCCAAACCCAAACCCTAGCCTAAACCTAACCCTAACCCAAACGCACACCCTAACCCTAACCCTAACCCTAACCCAAAAACTAACCCTAACCTTAAACTAAACTTAACCCTAACCCAAACGTTAACCCTAAACCTAACCTTAACCTTAACCCTAATCCTAACCCTAACCTTAACCCAAATCCTAACCTTATCACAAACCCTAACCCTAAACCTAACCTAAACCCTAACCCTAACCCTAACACTAACCCTAACCGAAACCCAAACTTTAATCGTAACACTAACCCTAACCCTAACACTAACACTCACCCTAACCAAAACAGAAACCCTAAACCTAACCCTAACCCTAACTCAAACCCTAACCCTAACCCTAAACCTAATCCTACCCCTAACCCTAACCCAAACCATAACCCTAATCCTAGTCGTATCCCTAACCCTAAACCTAACCCTAACCCAAACACTAAACCTAACACTAACCCTAAACCTAACCCTAACCCTAATTCTAACCCTAATCCTAACCATAACCATAACCATAACCCATACCCTAATCGGAGGGTAGCCTTGAACTGATAATCCTCCTGCCTCACCCCCAAGAGTTGAGTTGTACTTTTTTAAGAGCAAATATTGGATTCAGCAACATTGAAAAAGGAAAATATTTTCCCTCATAGAAAACGATGTCCAAAGTAGTTTTCTGATTCAAATGTAGCATAAAGTACTTAAGAATCCAATATCAATAATATGGTAAATTCTAGAAAGAAAGAGGTTGGTTATTTAGGTAAAGACGTGCAATCCTGGCAAGAGATGCAGGACTGGGAAGCAACCTTGGCATGACTTGACCATGGGAGGAGCACCTGCTCTGAAGCTATGATAGACAGGCAGAGCTTTGCAAGTGAGTCCAGAGTGCTATTGGTCAGTCTCCTGTCATTGGTGTCTGATGTGTGGAGGAGTGCTTAGGTCACAGAATCTTGGACTAAGATTCTGGAACTCCAAGAGGCAGTGACCTGGCAAATCATTGTTTAGGGTGCTAGGTGACAAAGCCCTCTCAGATGAGTTGCTGAAACATAGAGGTTTCTTGGTGGTAGGCTCTAATGTTTGGGTGACCAGTTTGGAGAGATTATAGTAGACTTTAGGTCAAAGTTCTAGTGTTTGACAAAAAGAAGCAGCCAGGAGAAGATGGGAGGAGGAGGGGAGAAGATGGTGTGGCCTGCTGGCCCTGCACAGGACCTCCACTTAAAGGACCTCTACTGCAACGCCTACCTCTACTAACCCTAACCCTAACCCTAACCCTAACCCTAACCAAAACATTAAACCTAAACCTAACCCTAACGCAAACCCTAAGCCTAAACCTAACCATAACCCAAACCTAAACCTAAACGAAACCCTAACCCTAAACCTAATCCTAACCCTAACCCAAACATTAACCCTAAACCAAACCCTAACCCTAGCCCAAATCCTAACCCTAAACCTAACCCTAACACAAACCCTAACCCTAACCCTAAACCTAACCAAAACTCTAACCGTAACCCTAACACTAACCCTAACCCTAACACTAAACCTAACACTAAACCAATCCCTAACCCTATACCTAACCCTAACCCTAACCCAAACATTAACCCTAATCCTAACCCTAACCCAAAGCCTAACCCTAAACCTAACCCTAACCCAAACCCTAACCATAACCATAACCCTAACCCTAACCCAAACCCTAACACTAAAGCTAACCCAAACATTAACCCTAAACCGAACCCTAACCCAAACCCTAAACCTAAACCTAACCCTAACACAAACCCTAACCCTAACCCAAACCCAAACCCTAGCCCTAACCCTAATCCTAACCCAAACCCAAACCCAAACCCTAAACTTAACCCTAACCCTAACCCTAACCCAAACCCAAACCCTAGCCCTAACCCTAATCCTAACCCAAACCCAAACCCAAACCCTAAACTTAACCCTAACCCTAACCCAAAACCTTACCGTTAGCAGAATCCAAACCGTAACACTATCTCTAACCTAACCCTAACCCTAAACCTAAACCTAACCCAAACCATAACCCTAATCCAAACCCTAACCCTAACCCAAACCCTAACCTTAACCCTAACCCTAACCCTAACACAAACCCTAAACCTAACCCTAAACCTAACACAAACCCTAACACTAACCCAAACCAAACCCTAACACTAACCCTAACCCTAACCCTAACACTAAACCTAACCCTAACCCTAATCCAAATCCAAACCCTAAACCTAACCCTAACCCAAACCCTAACCCTAACCTGAACCCAAACCATAACTCTATCCCTAAACATAACCCTTACCCTAAACCTAACCCTCACCCAAACGCACACCCTAACCCTAACCCTAACCCTAACCCAAACCCTAACCCTAACCTTAAACTAAACTTAACCATAACCCAAACGCTAACCCTAACCCTAACCCTAACCCAAACCCTAACCCTATCGCAAACCCTAACCCTAAACCTAAGCCTAACGCAAATCCTAACCCTAACCCCAACTCTAACCCTAAACCACACCCAAACCGAAACC
This sequence comes from Eospalax fontanierii, assembly GCA_035773235.1. Lineage (NCBI taxonomy): Eukaryota > Metazoa > Chordata > Mammalia > Rodentia > Spalacidae > Eospalax > Eospalax fontanierii. Next base: position 5,905,844 of record JAJHUQ010000032.1, on the reverse strand, counting down.
CTAACCCTAACCCTAACCTAAAACCTAACCCTAAACCTAACAGTAACCCTAACCCAAACCCAAACCCTAATCCTAACACTAACCCTAGCCCTAAACCTAACCCTCACCCTAACCCAAACGCAAACCCTAAACCTAACCCTAACCCTAACCCAAACCCTAACCCTAATGCTAACTCTAACCCAAACCCTAACCCTAACCCTAATCCTAACCCTAACCCTAACCCTAAATCTAACCCAAACCCTAACCATAACCCTAACCCTAACCCTAACCCTAATCCTAACCCTAACCCTAACCCTAACCCTAACCCTAAGCCAAACCGAAACCCTAGCCCTAAACCGAACCCTAACCCAAACGCACACCCTAACCCTAATCCTAACCCTAACCCAAAAACTAACCCTAACCTTAAACAAAACTTAACCCTAACCCAAACGTTAACCCTAACCCTAACCTTAACCCTAACCCTAATCCTAACCCTAACCTTAACCCAAATCGTAACCTTATCACAAACCCTAACCCTAAACCTAACCTAAACCCTAACACTAACCCTAACTGAAACCCAAACTTTAATCATAACACTAACCCTAACCCTAACACTAACACTCACCCTAACCCAAACGGAAACCCTAAACCTAACCCTAACCCTAACTCAAACCCTAACCCTAACCCTAAACCTAATCCTACCCCTAACCCTAACCCAAACCATAACCCTAATCCTAGTCGTATCCCTAACCCTAAACCTAATCCTAACCCAAACACTAAACCTAACAATAACCCTAAACCTAACCCTAACCCTAATTCTAACCCTAATCCTAACCATAACCATAACCATAACCCATACCCTAATCGGAGGGTAGCCTTGAACTGATAATCCTCCTGCCTCAGCCCCAAGAGTTGAGCTGTACTTTTTTAAGAGCAAAGATTGGATTCAGCAACATTGAAAAAGGAAAATATTTTCCCTCATAGAAAACGATGTCCAAAGTAGTTTTCTGATTCAAATGTAGCATATAGTACTTAAGAATCCAATATCAATAATATGGTAAATTCTAGAAAGAAAGAGGTTGGTTATTTAGGTAAAGACGTGCAATCCTGGCAAGAGATGCAGGACTGGGAAGCAACCTTGGCATGACTTGACCATGGGAGGAGCACCTGCTCTGAAGCTATGATAGACAGGCAGAGCTTTGCAAGTGAGTCCAGAGTGCTATTGGTCAGTCTCCTGTCATTGGTGTCTGATGTGGGCAGGAGTGCTTAGGTCACAGAATCTTGGACTAAGATTCTGGAACTCCAAGAGGCAGTGACCTGGCAAATCATTGTTTAGGGTGTTGCTAGGTGACAAAGCCCTCTCAGATGAGTTGCTGAAACACAGAGGTTTCTTGGTGGTAGGCTCTAATGTTTGGGTGACCAGTTTGGAGAGATTATAGTAGACTTTAAGTCAAAGTTCTAGTGTTTGACAAAAAGAAGCAGCCAGGAGAAGATGGGAGGAGGAGGGGAGAAGAGGGTGTGGCCTGCTGGCCCTGCAAAGGACCTCCACTTAAAGGAGCTCTACTGCAACGCCTACCTCTACTAAACCTAACCCTAACCCTAACCCTAACCCTAACCCAAACATTAAACCTAAACCTAACCCTAACCCAAACCCTAAGCCTAAACCTAACCATAACCCAAAACCTAACCCTAAACGAAACCCTAATGCTAAACCTAATCCTAACCCTGACCCAAACATTAACCCTAAACCAAACCCTAACCCTAGCCCAAATCCTAACCCTAAACCTAACCCTAACACAAACCCTAACCCTAACCCTAACCCTAACCAAAACTCTAACTGTAACCCTAACACTAACCCTAACCCTAACACTAAAACTAACACTAAACCAATCCCTAACCCTATACCTAACCCTAACCCTAACCCAAACATTAACCCTAATCCTAACCCTAACCCAAAGCCTAACCCTAAACCTAACCTAACCCAAACCCTAACCATAACCATAACCCTAACCCTAACCCAAACCCTAACACTAAAGCTAACCCAAACATTAACTCTAAACCGAACCATAACCCAAATCCTAAACCTAAACCTAACCCTAACACAAACCCTAACCCTAACCCAAACCCAAACCCTAGCCTAACCCTAATCCTAACCCAAACCCAAACCCAAACCCTAAACTTAACCCTAACCCTAACCCAAAACCTTACCGTTAGCAGAATCCAAACCGTAACACTATCTCTAACCTAACCCTAACCCTAAACCTAAACCTAACCCAAACCATAACCCTAATCCAAACCCTAACCCTAACCCAAACCCTAACCTTAACCCTAACCCTAACCCTAACACAAACCCTAAACCTAACCCTAAACCTAACACAAACCCTAACACTAACCCAAACCAAACCCTAACACTAACCCTAACCCTAACCCTAACACTAAACCTAACCCTAACCCTAATCCAAATCCAAACCCTAAACCTAACCCTAACCCAAACCCTAACCCTAACCTGAACCCAAACCATAACTCTATCCCTAAACATAACCCTTACCCTAAACCTAACCCTCACCCAAACGCACACCCTAACCCTAACCCTAACCCTAACCCAAACCCTAACCCTAACCTTAAACTAAACTTAACCATAACCCAAACGCTAACCCTAACACTAACCCTAACCCAAACCCTAACCCTATCGCAAACCCTAGCCCTAAACCCAAGCCCAACGCAAATCCTAACCCTAACCACAACTCTAACCCTAAACCACACCCAAACCGAAACCCTAACCCTAACCCTAACCTAAACCCTAACCCTAAACCTAACAGTAACCCTAACCCAAACCCAAACCTTAATCCTAACACTAACCCTAGCCCTAAACCTAACCCTCACCCTAACCCAAACGCAAACCCTAAACCTAACCCTAACCCTAACCCAAACCCTAACTCTAATGCTAACTCTAACCCAAACCCTAACCCTAACCCTAATCCTAACCCTAACCCTAACCCTAAATCTAACCCAAACCCTAACCATAACCCTAACCCTAACCCTAACCCTAACCCTAACCCTTACCCAAACCCTAATCCTAACCCTAACACTAACCCTAACCCAAATTTTAATCCTAAACCTAACCCTAACCATAACCATAACCCTATCCCTAACCCAAACCCTAACACTAACCCTAACCCTAACCCAAATAACTCTAACCCTAACCCTAACCAAAACCCAAACCCTAAGCCTAACCCTAAACCTAAACCAAACCCTAGCCCTAACCCTAACCCAAACCCAAACCCTAACCCAAATCCTAACCCTAATCCTAACCCTAACCCTAACCCTAAGCCAAACCCAAACCCTAGCCCTAAACCTAACCCTAACCCAAACGCACACCCTAACCCTAATCCTAACCCTAACCCAAAAACTAACCCTAACCTTAAACAAAACTTAACCCTAACCCAAACGTTAACCCTAACCCTAACCTTAACCCTAACCCTAATCCTAACCCTAACCTTAACACAAATCCTAACCTTATCACAAACCCTAACCCTAAACCTAACCTAAACCCTAACACTAACCCTAACCGAAACCCCAACTTTAATCGTAACACTAACCCTAACCCTAACACTAACACTCACCCTAACCCAAACGGAAACCCTAAACCTAACCCTAACCCTAACTCAAACCCTAACCCTAACCCTAAACCTAATCCTACCCCTAACCCTAACCCAAACCATAACCATAATCCTAGTCGTATCCCTAACCCTAAACCTAACCCTAACCCAAACACTAAACCTAACACTAACCCTAAACCTAACCCTAACCCTAATTCTAACCCTAATCCTAACCATAACCATAACCATAACCCATACCATAATCGGAGGGTAGCCTTGAACTGATAATCCTCCTGCCTCACCCCCAAGAGTTGAGTTGTACTTTTTTAAGAGCAAAGATTGGATTCAGCAACATTGAAAAAGGAAAATATTTTCCCTCATAGAAAACGATGTCCAAAGTAGTTTTCTGATTCAAATGTAGCATATAGTACTTAAGAATCCAATATCAATAATATGGTAAATTCTAGAAAGAAAGAGGTTGGTTATTTAGGTAAAGACGTGCAATCCTGGCAAGAGGTGCAGGACTGGGAAGCAACCTTGGCATGACTTGACCATGGGAGGAGCACCTGCTCTGAAGCTATGATAGACAGGCAGAGCTTTGCAAGTGAGTCCAGAGTGCTATTGGTCAGTCTCCTGTCATTGGTGTCTGATGTGGGGAGGAGTGCTTAGGTCACAGAATCTTGGACTAAGATTCTGGAACTCCAAGAGGCAGTGACCTGGCAAATCATTGTTTAGGGTGTTGCTAGGTGACAAAGCCCTCTCAGATGAGTTGCTGAAACACAGAGGTTTCTTGGTGGTAGGCTCTAATGTTTGGGTGACCAGTTTGGAGAGATTATAGTAGACTTTAGGTCAAAGTTCTAGTGTTTGACAAAAAGAAGCAGCCAGGAGAAGATGGGAGGAGGAGGGGAGAAGAGGGTGTGGCCTGCTGGCCCTGCAAAGGACCTCCACTTAAAGGACCTCTACTGCAACGCCTACCTCTACTAAACCTAACCCTAATCCTAACCCTAACCCTAACCCAAACATTAAACCTAAACCTAACCCTAACCCAAACCCTAAGCCTAAACCTAACCATAACCCAAAACCTAACCCTAAACGAAACCCTAATGCTAAACCTAATCCTAACCCTAACCCAAACATTAACCCTAAACCAAACCCTAACACTAGCCCAAATCCTAACCCTAAACCTAACCCTAACACAAACCCTAACCCTAACCCTAAACCTAACCAAAACTCTAACCGTAACCCTAACACTAACCCTAACCCTAACACTAAACCTAACACTAAACCAATCCCTAACCCTATACCTAACCCTAACCCTAACCCAAACATTAACCGTAATCCTAACCCTAACCCAAAGCCTAACCCTAAACCTAACCCTAACCCAAACCCTAAAGATAACCATAACCCTAACCCTAACCCAAACCCTAACACTAAAGCTAACCCAAACATTAACCCTAAACCGAACGATAACCCAAACCCTAAACCTAAACCTAACCCTAACACAAACCCTAACCCTAACCCAAACCCAAACCCTAACCCTAACCCTAATCCTAACCCAACCCAAACCCAAACCCTAAACCTAACCCTAACACTAACCCAAAACCTAACCGTTAGCAGAATCCAAACCGTAACACTATCTCTAACCTAACCCTCACCCTAAACCTAACCCTAACCCAAACCATAACCCTAATCCAAACCCTAACCCTAACCTTAACCCTAACCCTAACCCTAACACAAACCCTAAACCTAACCCTAAACCTAACACAAACCCTAACACTAACCCAAACCAAACCCTAACACTAACCCTAACCCTAACCCTAACACTAAACCTAACCCTAACCCTAATCCAAATCCAAAAACTAAACCTAACCCTAACCCAAACCCTAACCCTACCCTGAACCCAAACCATAACTCTATCCCTAAACATAACCCTTACCCTAAACCTAACCCTCACCCAATCGCACAGCCTAACCCTAACCCTAACCCTAACTCTAACCCAAACCCTAACCCTAACCTTAAACTAAACTTAACCATAACCCAAACGCTAACACTAACCCTAACCCTAACCCAAACCCTAACCCAATCGCAAAGCCTAACCCTAAACCTAAGCCTAACGCAAATCCTAACCCTAACCCCAACTCTAACCCTAAACCATACCCAAACCGAAACCCTAACCCTAACCCTAACCTAAACCCTAACCCTAAACCTAACAGTAACCCTAACCCAAAGCCTAACCCTCACCCTAACCCAAACGCAAACCCAAAACCTAACCCTAACCCTAACCCAAACCCTAACCCTAACGCTAAACCTAACCCAAAGCCTAACCCTAAACCTAACCCTAACCCAAACCCAAACCCCAACCCTAACCCTAATCCTAACCCAAACCCAAACCCAAACCCTAAACCTAACCCTAACCCTAACCCAAAACCTAACCGTTAGCAGAATCCAAACCGTAACACTATCTCTAACCTAACCCTAACCCTAAACCTAACCCTAACCCAAACGCACACCCTAACCCTAACCGTAACTATAACCCTAACACTAACCCTAACCCTAAACCAAAACCTAACTCTAACCCTAAACCTAACCCAAACCCAAATCCTAAACTTAAACTAAACTTAAAACTAACCCTTATCCTAACCTTATCGCAAACCCTCACCCTAAACCTAACCTAAACCCTAACCCTAACCCTAACTCTAACCCTAACCCAAACCCTAACACTAACCCTAACCCTAAACCAAAACCTAACTCTAACCGTAAACCTAACCCAAACCCAAACACTAACCTAAAACTAACCCTAACAATAACCCAAACCCTAACCCTAACCCTATCCCAAAACCTATCCCTAACCCTACCCCACACTCCAAACCAAACCCAAAACCTAACTCCAACCCTCACCCAAACCATAACCCTAATCCTAACCCTAACCCTAACATAAAACCCTAACCCTAACCCTAACCCTAACCCTAACCCAAACCCAAATCCTAAACTTAAACTAAACTTAAAACTAACCCTTATCCTAACCTTATCGCAAACCCTCACCCTAAACCTAACCTAAACCCTAACCCTAACCCTAACACTAACCATAACCCACACCCAAACCCTATACCTAACCCTAACCCTAACCCTAACCCTAACCTAACCCTAACCCTAACCCTAAACCTAAATCTAACCCTAATTCTAAACCTAAACCTAACCATAACCATAACCATAACCCATACCCTAATCCCACGGTACCCTTGAACTCATAATCCTCCTGCCTCACCCCAAAGAGTTCAGTTGTACTATTTTAAGAGCAAAGATTGGATTCAGCAACAATGAAAAAGGAAAATATTTTCCCTCATAGAGAACGATGTCCAAAGTAGTTTTCTTATTCAAATGTAGCTTATAGTACTGAAGAATCCAATATCAATAATATGGTAATTTCTAGAAAGAATGAGGTTGGTTATTTAGGTAACCACGTGCAATCCTGGCAAGAGCTGCAGGACTGGGAAGCAACCTTGGCATGACTTGACCAGGGGAGGAGCACGTGCTCTGAAGCTCTGATAAACAGGCAGAGCTTTGCAAGTGAGTGCTGAGTACTATTCGTCAGTCTCCTGTCACTGGTGTCTGATGTGGGAAGGAGTGCTGAGGTCACAGAATCTTGGACTAAGATTCTGGAACTCCAAGAGGCAGTGACCTGGCAAAGCATTGTTTAGGGGGTTGCTAGGTGACAAAGCCCTCTCAGATGAGTTGCTGAAACACAGATGTTTCTTGGTGGTAGGCTCTAGGGTTTGGGTGACCAGTTTAGAGAGATTTAGTTGACTTTAGGACAAAGTTCTAGTGTTTCACAAAAGAAGCCGCCAGGAGAAAATGGGAGGAGGAGGGGTGAAGGTGGTGTGGCCTGCTGGCCCTGCACAGGGTCTCCACATACAGGACCTCTACTACAAAGCCTACCTCTACTAATCCTAACCCTAACCCTAACCCTAACCCTAAATATTTTCCCTCATAGAGAACGATGCCCAAAGTAGTTTTCTGATTCAAATGTAGCTTATAGTACTGAAGAATCCAATATCAATAATATGGTAATTTCTAGAAAGAATGAGGTTGGTTATTTAGGTAACCACGTGCAATCCTGGCAAGAGCTGCAGGACTGGGAAGCAACCTTGGCATGACTTGACCAGGGGAGGAGCACCTGCTCTGAAGCTCTGATAAACAGGCAGAGCTTTGCAAGTGAGTGCTGAGTACTATTCGTCAGTCTCCTGTCACTGGTGTCTGATGTGGGCAGGAGTGCTGAGGTCACAGAATCTTGGCCTAAGATTCTGGAACGCCAAGAGGCAGTGACCTGGCAAAGCATTGTTTAGGGGGTTGCTAAGTGACAAAGCCCTCTCAGATGAGTTGCTGAAACACAGATGTTTCTTGGTGGTAGGCTCTAGTGTTTGGGTGACCAGTTTAGAGAGATTTAGTTGACTTTAGGACAAAGTTCTAGTGTTTCACAAAAGAAGCAGCCAGGAGAAAATGGGAGGAGGAGGGGTGAAGGTGGTGTGGCCTGCTGGCCCTGCCCAGGGCCTCCACATACAGGACCTCTACTACAAAGCCTACCTCTACTAATCCTAACCCTAACCCTAACCCTAACCCAAACATTAAACCTAAACCTAACCCTAACCCAAAACCTAAGCCTAAACCTAACCATAACCCAAACCCTAACCCTAACCTTAACCCTAACCCTAACCCTAACCCTAACCCAAACCCAAACATTAAACCTAAACCTAACCCTAACCCAAAAC
>JAJHUQ010000032.1:5867500-5892500 GCA_035773235.1 Eospalax fontanierii | reverse complement strand
AGAGCAAAGATTGGATTCAGGAACATTGAAAAAGGAAAATATTTTCCCTCATAGAAAACGATGTCCAAAGTAGTTTTCTGATTCAAATGTAGCTTATAGTACTTAAGAATCCAATATCAATAATATGGTAAATTCTAGAAAGAAAGAGGTTGGTTATTTAGGTAAAGACGTGCAATCCTGGCAAGAGATGCAAGACTGGGAAGCAACCTTGGCATGACTTGACCATGGGAGGAGCACCTGCTCTGAAGCTATGATAGACAGGCAGAGCTTTGCAAGTGAGTCCAGAGTGCTATTGGTCAGTCTCCTGTCATTGGTGTCTGATGTGGGGAGGAGTGCTTAGGTCACAGAATCTTGGACTAAGATTCTGGAACTCCAAGAGGCAGTGACCTGGCAAAGCATTCTTTAGGGTGTTGCTAGGTGACAAAGCCCTCTCAGATGAGTTGCTGAAACACAGAGGTTTCTTGGTGGTAGGCTCTAATGTTTGGGTGACCAGTTTGGAGAGATTATAGTAGACTTTAGGTCAAAGTTCTAGTGTTTGACCAAAAGAAGCAGCCAGGAGAAGATGGGAGGAGGAGGGGAGAAGATGGTGTGGCTTGCTGGCCCTGCACAGGACCTCCTCATACAGGACCTCTACTGTAACGCCTACCTCTACTAACCCTAACCCTAACCCTAACCCTAACCCTAACCCTAACCCAAACATTAAACCTAAACCTAACCCTAACCCAAACCCTAAGCCTAAACGTAACCATGACCCAAAACCTAATCCTAAACGAAACCATAACGCTAAATCTAATCCTAACCCTAACCTAAACATTAACCCTAAACCAAACCCTAACCCTAGCCCAAACCCTAACCCTAAACCTAACCCTAACACAAAACCTAACCCTAACCCTAAACCTAACCAAAACTCTAACCGTAACCCTAACACTAACCCTAACCCTAACACTAAACCTAACACTAAACCAATCCCTAACCCTATACCTAACCCTAACCCTAACCCAAACATTAACCCTAATCCTAACCCTAACCCAAAGCCTAACCCTAACCCTAACCCTAACCCAAACCCTAAACCTTATCCTACCCCAAACCCAAACCCTAAACCTAACCCTAACCCAAACCCTAAACATAACCAGAATCCAAATTATAACACTATCCCTAAACCTAACCCTAACCCTAAACCTAACCCTAACCCAAACGCACACCATAACCCTAAACCTAACACTAACCCTAACCCTAACCCTAACACAAACCCTAACCCTAACCCTAAACCTAACCCTAGCCCTAACCCAAACCCTAACACTAACCCTAACCCTAACACAAACCCTAACTCTAACCCTAACCCTAACCCAAACCCAAAACCTAACCCTAACCCTAACCCTAACACAAACCCTAAACCTAACCCTAGCCCTAACCCAAACCCTAACACTAACCCTAACCCTAACACAAACCCTAACTCTAACCCTAACCCTAACCCAAACCCAAAACCTAACCCTAACCCTAACCCTAACCCAAACCCTAACCCTAACCCAAAACCAAACCCTAACCCTAACCCTAACCCTAACCCTAACACTAACCCAAACCCTAACCGTAACCCAAAACCAAACCCTAACCCTAACCCTAACCCTAACACTAACCCTAACCCTAATCCTAACCCTAACCTTAACCCAAATCCTAACCTTATAACAAACCCTGACCCTAAACCTAACCTAAACCCTAACCCTAACCCAAACACTAACCTTAACCCAAACCCAAACCCTAAACCTAACACTAACCCTAACCCTAACCCTAACCCTAACACTCACCATAACCCAAACGGAAACCCTAACCTTAACCCTTACCCTAACTCACACCCTAACCCTAACCCTAACCCTAATCCTGACCCTAACCCTAACACAAACCATAACCCTAAACCTAATCATATCCCTAACCCTAAACCTAACCCTAACCCAAACACTAACCCTAACACTAACCCTAAACCTAACCCTAACCCTAATTCTAACCCTAACCCTAACCATAACCATAACCATAACCCATACCCTAATCCGAGGGTAGCCTTGAACTGATAATCCTCCTGCCTCACCCCCAAGAGTTGAGTTGTATTTTTTTAACAGCAAAGATTGGATTCAGCAACAATGAAAATGAAAATATTTTCCCTCATAGAAAACGATGTCCAAAGTAGTTTTCTGATTCAAATGTAGCTTATAGTACTTAAAAATCCAATATCAATAATATGGTAATTTCTAGAAAGAATGAGGTTGGTTATTTATGTAACCACGTGCAATCCTGGCAAGAGCTGCAGGACTGGGAAGCAACCTTGGCATGACTTGATCAGGGGAGGAGCAAATGCTCTGAAACTATGATAGACAGGAAGAGCTTTGCAAGTGAGTGCTGAGTGCTATTGGTCAGTCTCCTGTCATTGGTGTCTGATGTGGGCAGGAGTGCTGAGGTCACAGAATTTTGGACTAATATTCTGGAACTCCAAGAGGCAGTGACCTGGCAAAGCATTGTTTAGGGTATTGCTAGGTGACAAAGCCCTCTCAGATGAGTTGCTGAAACACAGAAGTTTCTTGATGGTAGGCTCCAGTGTTTGGGTGACCAGTTTGGAGAGATTTAGTTGACTTTAGGTCAAAGTTCTGATGTTTGACAAACAAAAGCAGCCAGGAGAGGATGGGAGGAGGATGGGAGAAGGTGGTGTGGCCTGCTGGCCCTGCCCAGGCCCTCCACATACAGGACCTCTACTACAAAGCCTACCTCTATTAACCTAACCCTAACCCTAACCCTAACCCTAAACCTAAACCTAACTCTAAACCTAAACTAACACTAATCCTATACCTAACCCTAACCCTAACCCAAACATTAAACCTAAACCTAACCCTAACCGAAACCCTAAGCCTAAACCTAACTCTAACACAAACCCTAACCATAACCATAACCCTAACCCTAACCCAAACACAAACCCTAAAGCTAATCCAAACATTAACCCTAAACCTAACCCTAATCCAAACCCTAACCCTAAACGTAACCCTAACCCAAACCCAAACCCTAAGCCTAACCCTAACCGTAACCCAAACCCTAACCCTAACCCTAACCCTAACCCTAACCCAAACCCAAACCCTAACCTTAACCCTAACCCTAACCCAAACCCAAACTCAAACCCTAACTCTAAACCTAACCTTAACCCAAACCCAACCCTAACCCTAACCCTAACCCAAACCCTAACCATAACCAGAACCCAAACCATAACTCTATCCCTAAACCTAAACCTAACCCTAAACCTAACCCTAACCCAACCGCACACCCTAACCCTAACCCTAACCCAAACCCTATACCTAACCCTAACCCTATCCCTAACCCAAACACTAACCCAAACCCCAACCCTAACCCTAATCCTAAATCTAAACCTAACCCTAACCCTAATTCTAACCCTAACCCTAAACCTAACCATAACCATAACCCATACCCTAATCCCAGGTTAGCCTTGAACTGATAATACTCCTGCCTCACGCCCAAGGGTTGAGTTGTACTTTTTTAAGAGCAAAGATTGGATTCAGCAACAATGAAAAAGGAAAATATTTTCCCTCATAGAAAACGATGTGCAAAGTACTTTTCTAATTCAAATGTAGCTTATAGTACTTAAGAATCCAATATCAATAATACGGTAATTTCTAGGAAGAATTAGGTTGGTTATTTAGGTAACCACGTGCAATCCTGGCAAGAGCTGCAGGACTGGGAAGCAACCTTGGCATGACTTGACCATGGGAGGAGCACCTGCTCTGAAGCTATGACAGACAGGCAGAGCTCTGCAAGTGAGTGCTGAGTGCTATTGGTCAGTCTCCTGTCATTGGTGTCTGATGTGGGCAGGAGTGCTGAGGTCACAGAATCTTGGACTAAGATTCTGGAACTCCAAGAGGCAGTGACCAGGCAAACATTGTTTAGGGTGTTGCTAGGTGACAAAGCCCTCTCAGGTGAGTTGCTGAAACACAGAGGTTTCTTGGTGGTAGGCTCTAGTCTTTGGGTGACCAGTTTGGAGAGATTTAGTTGACATTAGGTCAAAGATCTAGTGTTTGACAAAAAGAAGCAGCCAGGAGAAGATGGGAGGAGGAGGGGAGAAGGTGGTGTGGCCTGCTGACCATGCCCTGAAACTCCACATAGAGGACCTCTACTACTAACCCTAATTGCCTACCTAAACTAACCCTAACGCTAACCCTAACCCTAACCCTAACCCTAACCCTAAACCTAACCTAACACTAACCCGATACCTAACCCTAATCCTAACCCAAACATTAAACCTAAACCTAACCCTAACCCTAACCCTAAGACTAAACCTAACCATAACCCAAACATTAACCCTAAACGTAACGCTAACCCTAGCACAAACCCTACCCCTAAACCTAACACTAAAACAAACCCTAACCCTAACCCTAACCCAAACCCAAACCCTAACCCTAACCCTAACCCAAATATTAAACCTAAACCTAAACCTAACCCAAACCCTAACCCTAAACCTAACCCTAACCATAACTCTAACCCTAACCGATACCCTAAACCTAAATCTAACCCAAACATTAACCCTAAACCGAACCCTAACCCAAACCCTAACCCTAACCCTAACCCTAACCCATACCCTAACCGTAACCCTAACACTAACCCTAACCCTAAAACTAACCCTAACCCTAACCCAAACATTAACCTTAAACCTAACCCTAACCCAAAGCCTAACCCTAAACCTAACCCTAACCCAAACCCTAAACCTATCCCAAAACCAAACACTAACCCTAAGCCTAATCCTAACCCTAACCCTAACCCTAACCCTAACACTAACCCTAACCGAACTCATAAACCTAACCCTATCCCTAAACACAATCCTAACACAAACCTTAAACCTAAACCTGATCCTAACACTAACCCTAATCCTAACCCTAACCCTAACCCTAAACCCGAACACTAAACCTGAACATAAACCTAACCCAAACCCTAACCCCAACACTAACCCTAATCCTAACCCGAATCCAAACCCACAGCCCAACCCTAGACCCACCCCTAAACCAAACCCAAACCCTAACACTGAACTTAACACTAACCCTAACCCTAAACCAAACCCAAGACGTAACCCTAAACCTAAACCTAAGAATAACCCAAACCCTAACCCTAACCCTAAACCAAACCCTAACCCTAACCCTAAACCTAACCCAAACCCAAACACTAACCCTAACCCTAATCCTAACCCAAACCCAAACCCTAAACCTAACCCTAACCCTAACCCAAACCCTAACCATAACCAGAATGCAAACCATAACACTATCCCCAAACCTAACCCTAACTTTAAACATAACCCTAACCCAAATGCACATGCTAACCCTAACCCTAACCTTAACCCTAACAACCCTAACGCTAACCCAAACCCAAACACTAACCCTAACACTAACCCAAAGCCTAACTCTAACCCTAACCCTAACCCAAACCCAAACCCTAACCCTAACCCTAAACCAAACCCTAACCCTAACCCTAACGAAACGAAAACTCTAACCCTAACCCTAACCGTAACCCTAACCCTAATCCTAACGCAAACCAAACCCTAATACTAACCCTAACCCTAAACCTAACCCTAAACCAAACCCAAACCCTAACCCTAAACCTAACCCTAACCCAAACCCTAACCATAACCAGAACACAAACCATAACTCTATCCCTAAACCTAACCCTAACCCTAAACCTAACCCTAACCCAAATGTACACCCTAACCCTAACCCTAGCCCAAACCCTAACCCTAAACCTAACCCTAACACAAACCCTAAAACTAACCCTAACACAAACGCAAACCCAGCCCAGTCCTAAACCTAACCCAAACTCTAACCGTAACCCTAACCGTAACCCTAACCCTAACCCTAACCCTAACACTAAACCAAACAAAAAACCTATACCTAACTGTAACCCTAACCCAAACATTAACCCTAAACCTAACCCTAACCCAAACCCTAACCCTAAACCTAATCCTAACACAAACCTTAACCCTAACCCTTACCCAAACCCTAACCCTAAACCTAACTCTAAATCTAAACCTAACCCTAACCCTAACTCTAACCCTAACCCAAAACATAACCATAACCATAACCCATGCCCTAATCCCAGGTTAGCCTTGAACTGATAATCCTCCTGCCTCACCCCCAAGAGTTGAGTTGTACTTTTTTAAGAGCAAAGATCGGATTCAGCAACAATGAAAAAGGAAAATATTTTCCCTCATAGAAAACGATGTCCAAAGTAGTTTTCTGATTCAAATGTAGCTTATAGTACTTAAGAATCCAATGTCAATAATATGGTAATTTCTAGAAAGAATGAGGTTGGTTATTTAGGTAACCACGTGCAATCCTGGCAAGAGCTGCAGGACTGGGAAGCAACCTTGGCATGACTTGACCAGGGGAGGAGCACCTCCTCTGAAGCTATGATAGACAGGCAGAGCTTTGCAAGTGAGTCCAGAGTGCTATTGGTCAGTCTCCTGTCATTGGTGTCTGATGTGGGGAGGAGTGCTTAGGTCACAGAATCTTGGACTAAGATTCTGGAACTCCAAGAGGCAGTGACCTGGCAAAGCATTGTTTAGGGTGTTGCTAGGTGACAAAGCCCTCTCAGATGAGTTGCTGAAACACAGAGGTTTCTTGGTGGTAGGCTCTAATGTTTGGGTGACCAGTTTGGAGAGATTATAGTAGAATTTATGTCAAAGTTCTAGTGTTTGACAAAAAGAAGCAGCCAGGAGAAGATGGGAGGAGGAGGGGAGAAGATGGTGTGGCCTGCTGGCCCTGCACAGGACCTCCACATAAAGGACCTTTACTGCAACGCCTACCTCTACTAACCCTAACCCTAACCCTAAACCTAACCCTAAACCTAACCCAAACATTAAACCTAAACCTAACCCTAACCCAAACCCTAAGCCTAAACCTAACCATAACCCAAAACCTAACCCTAAACGAAACCTAACGCTAAACCTAATCTTAACCCTAACCCAAACATTAACCCTAAACCAAACCCTAACCCTAGCCCAAATCCTAACCCTAAACCTAACCCTAACACAAACCCTAACCCTAACCCTAAACCTAACCAAAACTCTACCGTAACCCTAACACTAACCCTAACCCTAACACTAAACCTAACACTAAACCAATCCCTAACCCTATACCTAACCCTAACCCTAACAAAACATTAACCCTAATCCTAACCCTAACCCAAAGCCTAACCCTAAACCTAACCCTAACCCAAACCCTAACCATAACCATAACCCTAACCCTAACCCAAACCCTAACACTAAAGCTAACCCAAACATTAACCCTAAACCGAACCCTAACCCAAACCCTAAACCTAAACCTAACCCTAACACAAACCCTAACCCTAACCCAAACCCAAACCCTAACCCTAACCCTAATCCTAACCAAACCCAAACCCAAACCCTAAACCTAACCCTAACCCTAACCCAAAACCTAACCGTTAGCAGAATCCAAACCGTAACACTATCCCTAACCTAACGCTAACCCTAAACCTAACCCTAACCCAAACGCACACCCTAACCCTAACCCTAACTCTAACCCTAACACTAACCCTAACCCTAAACCAAAACCTAACTCTAACCCTAAACCTAACCCAAACCCAAACACTAACCTAAAACTAACCCTAACAATAACCCTAACCCTAACCCTAACCCTACCCCACATTCCAAACCAAACCCAAAACCTAACTCTAATACTCACCCAAACCATAACCCTAATCCTAACCCTAACCCTAACATAAAACCCTATCCCTAACCCTAACCCTAACCCTAACCCTAACCCAAAGCCAAATCCTAAACTTAAACTAAACTTAAAACTAAACCTTATCCTAACCTTATCACAAACCCTCACCCTAAACCTAACCTAAACCCTAACCCTAACCCTAACACTAACCATAACCCAAACCCAAACCCTATACCTAACCCTAACCCTAACCCTAACCCTAACCCTAACCCTAACCCTAAACCTAAACCGAACCCTAATTCTAACCCTAAACCTAACCATAACCATAACCATAACCCATACCCTAATCCCACGGTACCCTTGAACTCATAATCCTACTGCCTCACCCCAAAGAGTTCAGTTGTACTTTTTTAAGAGCAAAGATTGGATTCAGCAACAATGAAAAAGGAAAATATTTTCCCTCATAGAGAACGATGTCCAAAGTAGTTTTCTTATTCAAATGTAGCTTATAGTACTGAAGAATCCAATATCAATAATATGGTAATTTCTAGAAAGAATGAGGTTGGTTATTTAGGTAACCACGTGCAATCCTGGCAAGAGCTGTAGGACTGGGAAGCAACCTTGGCATGACTTGACCAGGGGAGGAGCACGTGCTCTGAAGCTCTGATAAACAGGCAGAGCTTTGCAAGTGAGTGCTGAGTACTATTCGTCAGTCTCCTGTCACTGGTGTCTGATGTGGGCAGGAGTGCTGAGGTCACAGAATCTTGGACTAAGATTCTGGAACTCCAAGAGGCAGTGAACTGGCAAAGCATTGTTTAGGGAGTTGCTAGGTAACAAAGCCCTCTCAGATGAGTTGCTGAAACACAGATGTTTCTTGGTGGTAGGCTCTAGTGTTTGGGTGACCAGTTTAGAGAGATTTAGTTGACTTTAGGAAAAAGTTCTGGTGTTTCACAAAAGAAGCCGCCAGGAGAAAATGGGAGGAGGAGGGGTGAAGGTGGTGTGGCCTGCTGGCCCTGCCCAGGGTCTCCACATACAGGACCTCTACTACAAAGCCTACCTCTACTAATCCTAACCCTAACCCTAACCCTAACCCAAACATTAAACCTAAACCTAACCCTAACCCAAAACCTAAGCCTAAACCTAACCATAACCCAAACCCTAACCCTAACCCTAACCCTAACCCTAACCCGAACCCTAACCCAAACCCAAACATTAAACCTAAACCTAACCCTAAACCAAAACCTAAGCCTAAACCTAACCATAACCCAAAACCTAACCCTAACCCTAACCCAACCCCTAACCCTAACCCTAACCCAAACCCTAACCCTAAACCTAATCCTAACCCTAACACAACATTAACCCTAACCCTAACCCTAACCCTACCCCAAACCCTAACCCTAATCCTAACCCTAACACTAAACCTAACACTAAATCAAACCCTAACCGTATACCTAACCCTAACCTTAACCCAAATATTACCCCTAAACCTAACCCTAACCAAAACCCTAACCCTAAACCCAAACCTAACCCAAACCATAACCATAACCCTAACCCTAACCCTAAACCTAACCTAACACTAACCCTATACCTAACCATAACACTAACCCAAACCCTAATCCTAACCCTAACACTAACCCTAACCCAAATTTTAACCCTAAACCTAACCCTAACCCTAACCATAACCCTATTCCTAACCCAAACCCTAACACTAACCCTAACCCTAACCCAAACAATAACTCTATCCCTAACCCTAACCCAAACCCAAACCCTAACCCTAACCCTAAACCTAACCCAAACCCAAGCCCTAACCCTAACCCAAACCCAAACCCTAACCCAAACCCTAATCCTAATCCTAACCCTAACCCTAACCCTAATCCTAACGCAAAGCAAACCCTAACACTAACCCTAACCCTAACCCTAAGCCTAAGCCAAACCCAAACCCTAGCCCTAAACCTAACCCTAACCCAAACGCACACCCTAACCCTAACCCTAACCCTAACCCAAAAACTAACCCTAACCTTAAACTAAACTTAACCCTAATCCAAACGTTAACCCTAACCCTAAACTTAACCCTAACCCTAATCCTAACCCTAACCTTAACCCTAATCCTAACCTTATCACAAACCCTAACCCTAAACCTAACCTAAACCCTAACCCTAAACCTAACACTAACCCTAACCCAAACCCAAACTTTAATCCTAACACTAACCCTAACCCTAACCCTAACAGTCACCCTAACCCAAATGGAAACCCTAAACCTAACCCTAACCCTAACTCAAACCCTAACCCTAACCCTAAACCTAATCCTACCCCTAACCCTAACCCAAACCATAACCCTAATCCTAATAGTATCCCTAAGCCTAAACCTAACCCTAACCCAAACACTAAACCTAACACTAAACCTAAACCTAACCCTAACCCTAATTCTAACCCTAACCCTAACCATAACCATAACCATAACCCATACCCTAATCGGAGGGTAGCCTTGAACTGATAATCCTCCTGCCTCACCCCCAAGAGTTGAGTTGTACTTTTTTAAGAGCAAAGATTGGATTCAGCAACATTGAAAAAGGAAAATATTTTCCCTCATAGAAAACGATGTCCAAAGTAGTTCTCTGATTCAAATGTAGCTTATAGTACTTACGAATCCAATATCAATAATATGGTAAATTCTAGAAAGAAAGAGGTTGGTTATTTAGGTAAAGACGTGCAATCCTGGCAGAGATGCAGGACTGGGAAGCAACCTTGGCATGACTTGACCATGGGAGGAGCACCTGCTCTGAAGCTATGATAGACAGGCAGAGCTTTGCAAATGAGTCCAGAGTGCTATAGGTCAGTCTCCTGTCATTGGTGTCTGATGTGGGGAGGAGTGCTAAGTCACAGAATCTTGGACTAAGATTCTGGAACTCCAAGAGGCAGTGACCTGGCAAATCATTGTTTAGGGTGTTGCTAGGTGACAAAGCCCTCTCAGATGAGTTGCTGAAACACAGAGCTTTCTTGTTGGTAGGCTCTAATGTTTGGGTGACCAGTTTGGAGAGATTATAGTAGACTTTAGGTCAAAGTTCTAGTGTTTGACAAAAAGAAGCAGCCAGGAGAAGATGGGAGGAGGAGGGGAGAAGATGGTGTGGCTTGCTGGCCCTGCACAGGACCTCCTCATACAGGACCTCTACTGCAACGCCTACCTCTACTAACCCTAACCCTAACCCTAACCCTAACCCTAACCCAAACATTAAACCTAAACCTAACCCTAAACCAAACCCTAAGCCTAAACCTAACCATAACCCAAAACCTAACCCTAAACGAAACCCTAACGCTAAATCTAATCCTAACCCTAACCCAAACATTAACCCTAAACCAAACCCTAACCCTAGCCCAAACCCTAACCCTAAACCTAACCCTAACACAAAACCTAACCCTAACCCTAAACCTAACCAAAACTCTAACCGTAACCCTAACACTAACCCTAACCCTAACACTAAACCTAACACTAAACCAATCCCTAACCCTATACCTAACCCTAACCCTAAACCAAACATTAACCCTAATCCTAACCCTAACCCAAAGCCTAACCCTAAACCTAACCCTAACCGAAACCCTAACCCTAAACCTAACCCTAACCCTAACCCAAACCCTAACCCTAATCCTACCCCAAACCCAAACCCTTAAACCTAACCCTAACCCAAACCCTAAACATAATCAGAATCCAAATTATAACACTATCCCTAAACCTAACCCTAACCCTAAACCTAACCCTAACCCAAACGCACACCATAACCCTAAACCTAACACTAACCCTAACCCTAACCCTAACACAAACCCTAACCCTAACCCTAAACCTAACCCTAGCCCTAACCCAAACCCTAACACTAACCCTAACCCTAACACAAACCCTAACTCTAACCCTAACCCTAACCCAAACCCAAAACCTAACCCTAACCCTAACCCTAACCCAAACCCTAACCCTAACCCAAAACCAAACCCTAACCCTAACCCTAACCCTAAACCTAACACTAACCCAAACCCTAACCCTAACCCAAAACCAAACCCTAACCCTAACCCTAACCCTAACACTAACCCTAACCCTAATCCTAACCCTAACCTTAACCCAAATCCTAACCTTATAACAAACCCTGACCCTAAACCTAACCTAAACCCTAACCCTAACCCAAACACTAACCCTAACCCAAACCCAAACCCTAAACCTAACACTAACCCTAACCCTAACCCTAACCCTAACACTCACCATAACCCAAACGGAAACCCTAAACTTAACCCTTACCCTAACTCACACCCTAACCCTAACCCTAACCCTAACCCTAATCCTGACCCTAACCCTAACCCAAACCATAACCCTAAACCTAATCATATCCCTAACCCTAAACCTAACCCTAACCCAAACACTAACCCTAACACTAACCCTAAACCTAACCTAACCCTAATTCTAACCCTAACCCTAAACCTAACAATAACCATAACCCATAACCTAATCCCAGGGTAGCCTTGAACTGATAATACTCCTGCCTCACCCCGAAGAGTTGAGTTGTACTTTTTTAAGAGCAAAGATTGGATTCAGCAACAATGAAAAAGGAAAATATTTATCCTCATAGAAAACGATGTCCAAAGTAGTTTTCTGATTCAAATGTATCTTATAGTACTTAAGAATCCAATATCAATAATATGGTAATTTCTAGAAAGAATGAGGTTGGTTATTTATGTAACCACGTGCAATCCTGGCAAGAGCTGCAGGACTGGGAAGCAAACTTGGCATGACTTGACCAGGGGAGGAGCACCTGCTCTGAAGCTATGATAGACAGGCAGAGCTCTGCAAGTGAGTGCTGAGTGCTATTGGTCAGTCTCCTGTCATTGGTGTCTGATGTGGGCAGGAGTGCTGAGGTCACAGAATCTTCGACTAAGATTCTGGAACTCCAAGAGGCAGTGACCAGGCAAACATTGTTTAGGGTGTTGATAGGTGACAAAGCCCTCTCAGATGAGTTGCTGAAACACAGAGGTTTCTTGGTGGTAGGCTCTAGTGTTTGGGTGAGCAGTTTGGAGAGATTTAGTTGACTTTAGGTCAAAGTTCTAGTGTTTGACAAACAGAAGAAGCCAGGAGAAGATGGGAGTAAGAGGGGAGAAGGTGGTGTGGCCTGCTGGAACTGCCCAGGCCCTCCACATACAGGACCTCTACTACAAAGCCTACCTCTACTAACCCTAACCCTAACACTAACCCTAAACCCAAACACAAACCAAAACCCTAAACCTAACCCTAACACAAATCGTAACACTAAACCTAACCCTAGCCCAAACACTAACCCTAAACCTAACCCTAACACAAACCGTAACCCTAACCAAAAACAAACCCTAACCCTAACCCTAACCCTAACCCTAACCCTAAAACTAACCCTAACCTTATCCCTAACCCTAACCCTAAACCTAACCGTAAACCTAAGCCTAACAATAACCCAAACCCTAACCCTAAACCTAACCCTAACCCAAACCCTAACCCTAAACCTAACCCTAACACAAAACCTAACCCTCACCCACACCCTAACCCAAACCCAAATCCTACCCCTAAAGCTAACCCTAACCCTAACAAAACCACTCACCCTAACCCCTACCCTAACCCTAACCCAAACATTGACCCTAAACCTAACCCTAACCCAAACCCTAACCCTAAACCTAACCCTAACCCAAACCCTAAACCTATCCCAAACCCAAACACTAACCCTAAGCCTAATCCTAACCCTAACCTTAACCCTAACCCTAACCAAACCCATAAAACTAACCCTATCCCTAAACAGAACCCTAACCCAAACCTTAAACTTAAACCTGACCCTAACACTAACCCTAACCCTAACACTAAACCGAACCCAAAACCCGAACACTAAACCTGAACATAAACCTAACCCAAACCCTAACCCTAACACTAACCCTAACCGTAACTCTAATCCAAACCCACACCCTAACCCTATACCTAACCCTAAACCAAACCCAAACCCTAACACTGAACTTAACACTAACCCTAACCGTACCCCTAACCCAAACCCCAACACTAACCCTAACCCTACCCCAAACCCCAAAACTAACCCTAACCCTAATCCTAACCCAAACCCAAACCCTAAACCTAACCCTAACCCAAACCCTAAACATAATCAGAATCCAAATTATAACACTATCCCTAAACCTAACCCTAACCCTAAACCTAACCCTAACCCAAACACCACCATAACCCTAACCCTAACACTAACCCTGACCCTAACCCTAACACAAACCCTAACTCTAAGCCTAAACCTAACCCTAGCCCTAACCCAAACCCTAACACTAACCCTAACCCTAACACAAACCCTAACTCTAACCCTAACCCTAACCCTAACCCAAACCCAAACCCTAAACCTAACCCTAACCCTAACCCAAACCCTAACCCTAACCCAAAACGAAACCCTATCCCTAACCCTAACCCAAACCTAACCCTAACCCAAACCCTAACCCTAACCCAAAACCAAACCCTAACCCTAACCCTAACCCTAACATTAACCCTAACCCTAATCCTAACCCTAAACTTAACCCAAATCCTAACCTTATCACAAACCCTGACCCTAAACCTAACCTAAACCCTAACCCTAAACCTAACACTAACCTAACCCAAACCCAAACCCTAAACCTAACACTAACCCTAACCCTAACCCTAACCCTAACCCTAACACTCACCATAACCCAAATGGAAACCCTAACCTTAACCCTTACCCTAACTCACACCCTAACCCTAACCCTAACCCTAATCCTGACCCTAACCCTAACCCAAACCATAACCCTAATCCTAATCATATCCCTAACCCTAAACCTAACCCTAACCCAAACACTAACCCTAACCCTAACCCTAAACCTAACCCTAACCCTAATTCTAACCCTAACCCTAACCATAACCATAACCATAACCCATACCCTAATCCGAGGGTAGCCTTGAACTGATAATCCTCCTGCCTCACCCCCAAGAGTTGAGTTGTATTTTTTTAAGAGCAAAGATTGGATTCAGCAACAATGAAAATGAAAATATTTTCCCTCATAGAAAACGATGTCCAAAGTAGTTTTCTGATTCAAATGTAGCTTATAGTACTTAAAAATCCAATATCAATAATATGGTAATTTCTAGAAAGAATGAGGTTGGTTATTTAGGTAACCACGTGCAATCCTGGCAAGAGCTGCAGGACTGGGAAGCAACCTTGGCATGACTTGACCGGGGCAGGAGCACCCGCTCTGAAGCTATGATAGACAGGCAGAGCTTTGCAAGTGAGTGCTGAATGCTATTGGTCAGTCTCCTGTCATTGGTGTCTGATGTGGGCAGGAGTGCTGAGGTCACAGAATCTTGGACTAAGATTCTGGAACTCCAAGAGGCAGTGACCTGGCAAAGCATTGTTTAGGGTATTGCTAGGTGACAAAGCCCTCTCAGATGAGTTGCTGAAACACAGAGGTTTCTTGGTGGTAGGCTCTAGTGTTTGGGTGAACAGTTTGGAGAGATTTAGTTGACTTTAGGTCAAAGTTCTGATGTTTGACAAACAGAAGCAGCCAGGAGAAGACGGGAGGAGGAGGAGAGAAAGTGGTGTGGCCTGCTGGCCCTGCCCAGACCCTCCACATACAGGACCTCTACTACAAAGCCTACCTCTACTAACCTAACCCTAACCCTAACCCTAACCCTAAACCTAAACCTAACCCTAAACCTAACCTAACACTAACCCTATACCTAACCCTAAACCTAACCCAAACATTAAACCTAAACCTAACCCTAACCCAAACCTAAGCCTAACCCTAACAATAATCCCAACCCAAACCCAAACCCTAACCCTAACCCTAACCCAAACCCAAACCCAAACCCTAACCCTAATCCTAACCTTAACCCAAACCCAAACCCTAACCCTAACCCTAAACAAACCCTAACAATAACCAGAACCCAAACCATAACTGTATCCCTAAACCTAACCCTATCCCTAAACCTAACCCTAACCCTAACCCTAATCCTAACGCAAACCCTAACCCTAACACTAAACCTAACCTTAACCCAAACCCTAACACTAACCCTAACCCTAACCCAAACCCTAACTCTAACCCTAACCCTAACCCAAACCCAAACCCCAACCCTAACCCTAACCCTAACCCCCACCCAAAACCCAACCCCAACCCTAACCCTAACCCTACCCCTAACCCTAACCCTAATCCTAACGCAAATCAAACCCTAACACAAACCCTAACCCTAACCCTAACCCTAACCCTAACCCCAACTCTAACCCTAACCCTAAACCTAACCCTAACACAAACCCTAACCCTAACCCTAACACAAACCCAAACCCTAACCCAGCCCTAAACCTACCCCAAACTCTAACCGTAACCCTACCCCTAACCCTAACCCGAACACTAAACGTAACACTAAACCAAACCAAACCCTATACCTAACCCTAACCCTAACCCAAACATTAACCCTAAACCTAAACCTAAACCAAACCCTAAACCTAAACCTAACCCTAACCCAAACCATAACCATAACCATAACCCTAACCCTAACCCAAACCCTAACCCTAAACCTAACCGTAACCCAAACCGAAACACTAAACCTAACCCTAACCCTAAATGTAACCCAAACCCTAACCCTAACCCTAACCCTAATCCCAACCCAAACTGAACCCCTAACCCTAACCCAAACCCAAACCCAAACCCTAACACTAATCCTAACCTTAACCCAAACCCAAACCCTAAACCTAACCCTAACCCAAACCCTAACAATAACCTGAACCCAAACAATAACTGTATCCCTAAACCTAACCCTATCCCTAAACCTAACCCTAACCCAAACGCACACCCTAACCCTAACCCTAACCCAAACCCTACACCTAACAATAACCCTAACCCAAACATTAACCCTAAACCTAACCCTAACCCAAACACAAACCCTAATCCAAACACTAACCCTAACTCTAACCCTAACCCTCACCAAAATCCAAACGCAATCATCACCTTAACCCTAACCCTAACCCAAACCCTAACCCTAACCCTAACTCTAACCCAAACCATAACCCTAACCCTAATACTAACCCTAACCCTAACCTAAACCATAACCCTAACCCTAAATGTAACCTTAACCCTAACCCTAACCCTAACCCTAACACTAACCCTAAACCTAACTCTAATCCAAACCCACACCCTACCCCTATACCTAACCCTAAACCAAACCCAAACCATAAAACAGAACTTAACACTAACCCTAACCCTAAACCTAAGCCTAACAATACCCCAAACCCTAACCCTAACCCTAAACCTAACCTAAACCCTAACCCTAAACCTAACACTAACCTAACCCAAACCCAAACCCTAAACCTAACACTAACCCTAACCCTAACCCTAACCCTAACCCTAACACTCACCATAACCCAAATGGAAACCCTAAACTTAACCCTTACCCTAACTCACACCCTAACCCTAACCCTAACCCTAATCCTGACCCTAACCCTAACCCAAACCATAACCCTAATCCTAATCATATCCCTAACCCTAAACCTAACCCTAACCCAAACACTAACCCTAACCCTAACCCTAAACCTAACCCTAACCCTAATTCTAACCCTAACCCTAACCATAACCATAACCATAACCCATACCCTAATCCGAGGGTAGCCTTGAACTGATAATCCTCCTGCCTCACCCCCAAGAGTTGAGTTGTATTTTTTTAAGAGCAAAGACTGGATTCAGCAACAATGAAAATGAAAATATTTTCCCTCATAGAAAACGATGTCCAAAGTAGTTTTCTGATTCAAATGTAGCTTATAGTACTTAAAAATCCAATATCAATAATATGGTAATTTCTAGAAAGAATGAGGTTGGTTATTTAGGTAACCACGTGCAATCCTGGCAAGAGCTGCAGGACTGGGAAGCAACCTTGGCATGACTTGACCGGGGCAGGAGCACCCGCTCTGAAGCTGTGATAGACAGGCAGAGCTTTGCAAGTGAGTGCTGAATGCTATTGGTCAGTCTCCTGTCATTGGTGTCTGATGTGGGCAGGAGTGCTGAGGTCACAGAATCTTGGACTAAGATTCTGGAACTCCAAGAGGCAGTGACCTGGCAAAGCATTGTTTAGGGTATTGCTAGGTGACAAAGCCCTCTCAGATGAGTTGCTGAAACACAGAGGTTTCTTGGTGGTAGGCTCTAGTGTTTGGGTGAACAGTTTGGAGAGATTTAGTTGACTTTAGGTCAAAGTTCTGATGTTTGACAAACAGAAGCAGCCAGGAGAAGACGGGAGGAGGAGGAGAGAAAGTGGTGTGGCCTGCTGGCCCTGCCCAGACCCTCCACATACAGGACCTCTACTACAAAGCCTACCTCTACTAACCTAACCCTAACCCTAACCCTAACCCTAAACCTAAACCTAACCCTAAACCTAACCTAACACTAACCCTATACCTAACCCTAAACCTAACCCAAACATTAAACCTAAACCTAACCCTAACCCAAACCTAAGCCTAACCCTAACAATAATCCCAACCCAAACCCAAACCCTAACCCTAACCCTAACCCAAACCCAAACCCAAACCCTAACCCTAATCCTAACCTTAACCCAAACCCAAACCCTAACCCTAACCCTAAACAAACCCTAACAATAACCAGAACCCAAACCATAACTGTATCCCTAAACCTAACCCTATCCCTAAACCTAACCCTAACCCTAACCCTAATCCTAACGCAAACCCTAACCCTAACACTAAACCTAACCTTAACCCAAACCCTAACACTAACCCTAACCCTAACCCAAACCCTAACTCTAACCCTAACCCTAACCCAAACCCAAACCCTAACCCTAACCCTAACCATAACCCTAACCCAAAACCAAACCCTAACCCTAACCCTAACCCTACCCCTAACCCTAACCCTAATCCTAACGCAAATCAAACCCTAACACAAACCCTAACCCTAACCCTAACCCTAACCCTAACCCTAACTCTAACCCTAACCCTAAACCTAACCCTAACACAAACCCTAACCCTAACCCTAACACAAACCCAAACCCTAACCCAGCCCTAAACCTAACCCAAACTCTAACCGTAACCCTAACCCTAACCCTAACCCGAACACTAAACGTAACACTAAACCAAACCAAACCCTATACCTAACCCTAACACTAACACAAACCTTAACCCTAAACCTAAACCTAAACCAAACCCTAAACCTAAACCTAACCCTAACCCAAACCATAACCATAACCATAACCCTAACCCTAACCCAAACCCTAACCCTAAACCTAACCGTAACCCAAACCGAAACACTAAACCTAACCCTAACCCTAAATGTAACCCAAACCCTAACCCTAACCCTAACCCTAATCCCAACCCAAACTGAACCCCTAACCCTAACCCAAACCCAAACCCAAACCCTAACACTAATCCTAACCTTAACCCAAACCCAAACCCTAAACCTAACCCTAACCCAAACCCTAACAATAACCTGAACCCAAACAATAACTGTATCCCTAAACCTAACCCTATCCCTAAACCTAACCCTAACCCAAACGCACACCCTAACCCTAACCCTAACCCAAACCCTACACCTAACAATAACCCTAACCCAAACATTAACCCTAAACCTAACCCTAACCCAAACACAAACCCTAATCCAAACACTAACCCTAACTCTAACCCTAACCCTCACCAAAATCCAAACGCAATCATCACCTTAACCCTAACCCTAACCCAAACCCTAACCCTAACCCTAACTCTAACCCAAACCATAACCCTAACCCTAATACTAACCCTAACCCTAACCTAAACCATAACCCTAACCCTAAATGTAACCTTAACCCTAACCCTAACCCTAACCCTAACACTAACCCTAAACCTAACTCTAATCCAAACCCACACCCTAACCCTATACCTAACCCTAAACCAAACCCAAACCATAAAACAGAACTTAACACTAACCCTAACCCTAAACCTAAGCCTAACAATAACCCAAACCCTAACCCTAACCCTAAACCTAACCTAAACCCTAACCCTAAACCTAACACTAACCTAACCCAAACCCAAACCCTAAACCTAACACTAACCCTAACCCTAACCCTAACCCTAACCCTAACACTCACCATAACCCAAATGGAAACCCTAAACTTAACCCTTACCCTAACTCACACCCTAACCCTAACCCTAACCCTAATCCTGACCCTAACCCTAACCCAAACCATAACCCTAATCCTAATCATATCCCTAACCCTAAACCTAACCCTAACCCAAACACTAACCCTAACCCTAACCCTAAACCTAACCCTAACCCTAATTCTAACCCTAACCCTAACCATAACCATAACCATAACCCATACCCTAATCCGAGGGTAGCCTTGAACTGATAATCCTCCTGCCTCACCCCCAAGAGTTGAGTTGTATTTTTTTAAGAGCAAAGACTGGATTCAGCAACAATGAAAATGAAAATATTTTCCCTCATAGAAAACGATGTCCAAAGTAGTTTTCTGATTCAAATGTAGCTTATAGTACTTAAAAATCCAATATCAATAATATGGTAATTTCTAGAAAGAATGAGGTTGGTTATTTAGGTAACCACGTGCAATCCTGGCAAGAGCTGCAGGACTGGGAAGCAACCTTGGCATGACTTGACCGGGGCAGGAGCACCCGCTCTGAAGCTGTGATAGACAGGCAGAGCTTTGCAAGTGAGTGCTGAATGCTATTGGTCAGTCTCCTGTCATTGGTGTCTGATGTGGGCAGGAGTGCTGAGGTCACAGAATCTTGGACTAAGATTCTGGAACTCCAAGAGGCAGTGACCTGGCAAAGCATTGTTTAGGGTATTGCTAGGTGACAAAGCCCTCTCAGATGAGTTGCTGAAACACAGAGGTTTCTTGGTGGTAGGCTCTAGTGTTTGGGTGAACAGTTTGGAGAGATTTAGTTGACTTTAGGTCAAAGTTCTGATGTTTGACAAACAGAAGCAGCCAGGAGAAGACGGGAGGAGGAGGAGAGAAAGTGGTGTGGCCTGCTGGCCCTGCCCAAACCCTCCACATACAGGACCTCTACTACAAAGCCTACCTCTACTAACCTAACCCTAACCCTAACCCTAACCCTAAACCTAAACCTAACCCTAAACCTAACCTAACACTAACCCTATACCTAACCCTAAACCTAACCCAAACATTAAACCTAAACCTAACCCTAACCCAAACCTAAGCCTAACCCTAACAATAATCCCAACCCAAACCCAAACCCTAACCCTAACCCTAACCCAAACCCAAACCCAAACCCTAACCCTAATCCTAACCTTAACCCAAACCCAAACCCTAACCCTAACCCTAAACAAACCCTAACAATAACCAGAACCCAAACCATAACTGTATCCCTAAACCTAACCCTATCCCTAAACCTAACCCTAACCCTAACCCTAATCCTAACGCAAACCCTAACCCTAACACTAAACCTAACCTTAACCCAAACCCTAACACTAACCCTAACCCTAACCCAAACCCTAACTCTAACCCTAACCCTAACCCAAACCCAAACCCTAACCCAAACCCTAACCATAACCCTAACCCAAAACCAAACCCTAACCCTAACCCTAACCCTACCCCTAACCCTAACCCTAATCCTAACCCAAATCAAACCCTTACCCCAACCCTAACCCTAACCCTAACCCTAACCCTAACCCTAACTCTAACCCTAACCCTAAACCTAACCCTAACACAAACCCTAACCCTAACCCTAACACAAACCCAAACCCTAACCCAGCCCTAAACCTAACCCAAACTCTAACCGTAACCCTAACCCTAACCCTAACCCGAACACTAAACGTAACACTAAACCAAACCAAACCCTATACCTAACCCTAACCCTAACCCAAACATTAACCCTAAACCTAAACCTAAACCAAACCCTAAACCTAAACCTAACCCTAACCCAAACCATAACCATAACCATAACCCTAACCCTAACCCAAACCCTAACCCTAAACCTAACCGTAACCCAAACCCAAACACTAAACCTAACACTAACCCTAAATGTAACCCAAACCCTAACCCTAACCCTAACCCTAATCCCAACCCAAACTGAACCCCTATCCCTAACCCATTCCCAAACCCTAACCCTAACACTAATCCTAACCTTAACCCAAACCCAAACCCTAAACCTAACCCTAACCCAAACCCTAACAATAACCTGAACCCAAACAATAACTGTATCCCTAAACCTAACCCTATCCCTAAACCTAACCCTAACCCAAACGCACACCCTAACCCTAACCCTAACCCAAACCCTACACCTAACAATAACCCTAACCCAAACATTAACCCTAAACCTAACCCTAACCCAAACACAAACCCTAATCCAAACACTAACCCTAACTCTAACCCTAACCCTCACCAAAATCCAAACGCAATCATCACCTTAACCCTAACCCTAACCCAAACCCTAACCCTAACCCTAACTCTTACCCAAACCATAACCCTAACCCTAATACTAACCCTAACCCTAACCTAAACCATAACCCTAACCCTAAATGTAACCTTAACCCTAACCCTAACCCTAACCCTAACACTAACCCTAAACCTAACCCTAATCCAAACCCACACCCTAACCCTATACCTAACCCTAAACCAAACCCAAACCATAAAACAGAACTTAACACTAACCCTAACCCTAAACCTAAGCCTAACAATAAACCAAACCCTAACCCTAACCCTAACCCAAAACCTAACCCTAACCCTAACCCTAACCCAAACCCAAACACTAACCCTAACCCTAATCCTAACCCAAACCCAAACCTAAACCTAAACCTAACCCTAACCCAAACCCTAACCATAACCTGAATCCAAACTATAACACTATCACTAAAATTAACCCTAACCCTAAACCTAACCCTAACCCAAACGCACAACCTAAACCTAACCCTAACCCTAACCCTAACCCTAACACAAACCCTAACCCTAACCCTAACCCTAACCCTAACCCAAACCCTAACACTAACCCTAACCCTAATCCAAACCCTAACTCTAAACCTAACCCTAACACTAACCCAAACCCAAACCCTAACCCTAACCCTAACCCTACCCCAAACACTAACCCTTACCCTAACCCAAAACCAAACCCTAACCCTAACCCTAACCCTAACCCTAACCCTAATCCTAACGCAAACCAAACCCTAACACAAACCCTAACCCTAACCCTAACTCAAACCCTAACCCTAAACCTAACCCTAACACAAACACTAACCCTAACCCTAACACAAACACAAACACAAACCCTAACCCAGCCCTAAACCTAACCCAAACTCTAACTGTAACCCTAACCCTAACCCTAACCCTAACACTAAACGTAACACTAAACCAAACCAAACCCTATACCTAACCCTAACCCTAACCCAAACATTAACCCTAAACCTAACGCTAAACCAAACCCTAAACCTACACCTAAACCTAACCCAAACCCTAACCATAACCATAACCCTAAACCTAACCCAAACCCT
Source organism: Eospalax fontanierii (assembly GCA_035773235.1). Lineage (NCBI taxonomy): Eukaryota > Metazoa > Chordata > Mammalia > Rodentia > Spalacidae > Eospalax > Eospalax fontanierii. Next base: position 5,869,302 of record JAJHUQ010000032.1, on the reverse strand, counting down.
AACCCTAAAGCTAACCCAAACATTAACCCTAAACCTAACCCTAACCCTAACCCTAACCCTAAACCTAACCCTAAGCCAAACCCAAACACTAACCCTAACCCTAACCCTAAACGTAACCCAAACCCTAACCCTAATCCTAACCCTAATCCCAACCGAAACCGAACCCTAAACCTAACCCAAACCCAAACCGAAACCCTAACCCTAATCCTAACCTTAACCCAAACCCAAACCCTCAACCTAACCCTAACCCAAACCCTAACAATAACCAGAACCCTAACAATAACTGTATCCCTAAACCTAACCCTATCCCTAAACCTAACCCTAACCCAAACGCACACCCTAACCCTAACCCTAACCCAAACCCTATACCTAACCGTAACCCTAACGCAAACATTAACCCTAAACCTAACCCTAACCCAAACCCACACCCTAACCCCAACCATAACCCTAACCCAAACTCTACACCTAACGCTAAGCCTAACACTAAACCTAACACTAAACCAAACCCTAACCCTATACCTAACCCTAACCCAAACCCAAACATTAACCCTAAACCTAACCCTAACCCAAACCCTGACCCTAACCATAACCCAAACATTAACCCTAAACCTAACCCTAACCCTAACCCAAACAATAACCCTAATACTAACCCTAGCCCAAACCCTAACCCTAACCCTAACCCTAACTAAAAACCCTAACCCTAACCCAAACCCAAAACCAATCCCTAACCCTAAACCTAACCCTAAACCAAAATCTAACATTAACCCTAACCCTAACCCTAACCCTAACCCTAACCCTAACACTAACACTAACCCAAACCCTAACCCTAACCCTAACCCTAACCCTAAACCAAACATTAAAACTAAACCTAACCCTAAACCAAACCCTAACAATAAACCTAACCCTAACCCAAACCCTAACCCTAATCCTAACCCTAACACAAACTCTAACCCTATCCTTAATCCTAACCAAAATCCAAACCCTAACGCTAACCCTAACCCTAACCCTAACCCAAACCCTAACTGTAAACCTAACCCTAACCCTAACCCTAATCATAACCCTAACCCAAAACCTAACCCTAACCCTAACCCCAATCCAAACCCTAACCCTAACCATAACCCTAACGTTAACCAAACCAAAACCTAACCCTTACACTAACCGTAACCCCAACCCTAATCCTAAACCAAACTCAAACACTAACCTAATTCTCACCCTAACCCTAAACGAAAACCTAACACTAACCCTACCCCAACACATAACTCTATCCCAAAACCTAACCTTAACACTAAACCAAACCCAAACCTTAACCCTGACACTAACCCTAACCCTAACCCTAACCCAAACTCAAACCCTAACCCTAACACAAAACCTAACCCTAAACCAAACCCTAACCCTATCCCTAACCCTAACCATAAACCTAAACGTAACCCTAACACAAACGCAAACCCTACCCCTAACCCTAACCCTAACTCTAAACCTAACACCAACCCCAACCCCAAACCAAACCCCAAACCTAAACCTAACTCTAACCCTAACCCAAACCCTAACCCTAACCCTAAACCTAACCCAAACATTAACCCTAAACCTAACCCTAACCCAAACACAAACCCTAATCCAAACACTAACCCTAACCCTAACCCTAACCCTCACAAAAATCCAAACGCAATCATCACCCTAACCCTAACCCTAACCCAAACCCTAACCCTAACCTAACTCTAACCCAAACCCTAACCCTAACCCTAATACTAACCCTAACCCTAACCTAAACCATAACCCTAACCCTAAATGTAACCTTAACCCTA
>JAJHUQ010000032.1:5857500-5865000 GCA_035773235.1 Eospalax fontanierii | reverse complement strand
TAGAAAATGATGTCGAAAGTAGTTTTCTGATTCAAATGTAGCTTAGAGTACTTAAGAATCCAATATCAATAATATGGTAATTTCTAGAAAGAATGAGGTTGGTTATTTATGTAACCAAGTGCAATCCTGGCAAGAGCTGCAGGACTGGGAAGCAACCTTGGCTTGACTTGACCAGGGGAGGAGCACCTGCTCTGAAGCTATGATAGACAGGCAGAGCTTTGCAAGTGAGCTCTGAGTGCTATCGGTCAGTCTCCTCTCATTGGTGTCTGATGTGGGCAGGAGTGCTGAGGTCACAGAATCTTGGACTAAGATTCTGGAACTCCAAGAGGCAGTGACCTGGCAAAGCATTGTTTAGCGTATTGCTAGGTGACAAAGCCCTCTCAGATGAGTCGCTGAAACACAGAGGTTTCTTGGTGGTAGGCTCTAGTGTTTGGGTAACCAGTTTGGAGAGATTTAGTTGACTTTAGGTCAAAGTTCTAGTGTTTGACAAAATGAAGCAGCCAGGAGAAGAAGGGAGGAGGAGGGGAGAAGGTGGTGTGGCCTGCTGGCCATGCCCAGTCCCTCCACAAAAAGGACCTCTATTACAAAGCCTACCACTACTAACCTAACCCTAACCCTAACCCTAACCCTAACCTTAAACCTAACCCTAAACCTAACCTAACACTAACCCTATACCTAACCCTACCCCTAACCCAAACATTAAACCTATACCTAACCCTAACCCAAACCCTAAGCCTAAACGTAACCATAAACCAAAACCTAACCCTAACTCTAACGCTAACCCTAACTCAAACCCTAACCCTAAACCTAACCCTAACCCTAACTCAAACATTAACCCTAAACCTAAACCTAACCCTAGCCCAAACCCTAACCCTAAACCTAAACCTAACACAAATCCTAACCCTAACCCTAACAAAAACCCAAACCCTAACCTAGCCCTAAACCTAACCCAAACACTAACCATAACCCTAACCCTAACCCTAACCTTAACACTAAACGTAACACTAAACCAAACACAAACCCTATACCTAACCCTAACCCTAACCCAAACATTAACCCTAACACTAACCCTAACCCAAACCCTAACCCTAAACCTAACCCTAACCGAAACCCTAACCATAAACATATCCTTAACCCTAACCCAAACCCTAACCCTAAAGCTAACCCAAACATTAACACTAAACCTAACCCTAACCCTAGCCCAAATCCTAACCCTAAACCTAACCCTAACACAAACCCTAACCCTAACCCTAACACAAACCCAAATCCTAACCCAGCCCTAACCCTAACCCAAACCTTAAACTAAATTTAACCCTAACCCAAACGCTAACCCTAACCTTAACCCTAAACCTAACCCTAACCCAAACCCTAACCCTAACCCTAACCCTAACCCAAACCCTAACCCTAACCATAACCCAAACATTAACCTTATACCTAACCCTAACCCTAACCCTAACCCAAACCCTAACCCTAAACCTAACCCTAGCCCAAACCCTAAACCTAAACCTAACCCTAACACAAACCCTAACCCTAACCCAAACCCAAACCCAATCCCTAACCCTAAACCTAACCCTAACACAAACTCTAACCGTAACCCTAACCCTAACCCTAACCCTAAACCTAACACTAACACTACCCCAAAACCTAACCCTAACCCTAACCCTAACCCTAACCCAAACTTTAAAACTAAACCTAACCCTAAACCAAACCGTAACAATAAACCTAACCCTAACCCAAACCCTAACCCTAATCCTAACCCTAACACAAACCCTAACCCTAACCTTAACCCTAACCAAAATCCAAACCCTAACGCTAACCCTAACCCTAACCCTAACCCAAACCCTAACTGTAAACCTAACCCTAACCCTAACCCTAAGCAAAACCCTAACACAAAACCTAACCCTAACCCTAACCCTAATCAAAACCCTAACCGTAACCCAAACCCTAACGTTAACCAAACCAAAACCTAACTCTTACACTAACCCTACCCCCAACCCTAATCCTAAACCAAACTCAAACACTAACCCTATATCTCACCCTAACCCTAACGGAAAACCTAACACTAACCCTACCCAAAACCATAACTCTATCCCAAAACCTAACCTTAACACTAAACCAAACCCAAACCTTAACCCTAACTCTAACCCTAACCCAAACCCTAACCCTAACCCTAACACTAACCCAAACATTAACCCTAAACCTAACCCTAGACAAACCCTAACCCTAAACCTAACCCTAACACAAACCCTAACCCTAACCCAAACCTAAACCCTAATCCAAACACTAACCCTAACCCTAACTCTAACACTCACCAAAATCCAAACGCAATCATCACCCTAAACCTAAACCTAACCCTAACCCAAACCCTAACCCTAACCCTAACTCTAAGCCAAACCCTAACCCTAACCCTAATCCTAACCCTAACCTTAACACAAACCATAATCCTAACCCTAAATGTAACCCTAACCCTAACCCTAACCCTAACCGTAACACTAACACTAACCTAACTCTAATACAAACCCACAACCTAACCCTAAACCAAACCCAAATCCTAACACAGAACTTTACATTAACCCTAACCCTAAAACAAACCCAAACCGTAAACCTAAACCTAAGTCTAACAATAACCCAAACCCTAACACTAACCCTAACCCAAACCCTAACCCTAACCCTAACCCTAACCCAAACCCAAACACTAACCCTAACCCTAATCCTAACCCAAAACCAAGCCCTAAACCTAAACCTAACCCTAACCCAAACCCTAACCATAACCAGAATTCAAACTATAACACTATCACTAAACCTAACCATAACCCTAAACCTAACCCTAACTCAAACGCACACCCGAAACCAAACCCTAACCCTAACCCTAACCCTAACCCTAACACAAACCCTAACCCTAACCCTAACCCTAACCCTAACCCTAACCCTAACCCTAACCATAACCATAACCCTAACCCTAATCCAAACCCTAACACTAAAGCTAACTCAAACATTAACCTTAAACCTAACCCTAACACAAACCCTAACCCTAAACCTAACCCTAACCCAAACCCAAACACTAACCCTAACCCTAACCCTAAACGTAACCCAAACCTAACCCTAACCCTAACCCTAATCCTAACCCAAACCCAAACAATAACCATAATCCTAACCCAAACCCAAACCCAAATCCTAACACTAACGCAAACCTTAACCCAAACCCAAATCCTAAACCTAACCCTAACCCAAACCCTAACAATAACCAGAACCCAAACCATAACTCTATCCCTAAACCGAACCCTATCCCTAAACCTAACCCTAACCCAAACGCACACCCTAACCCTAACCCTAACCCAAACCCTATACCTAACCCTAACCCTAACGCAAACATTAACCCTAAACCTAACCCTAACCGAAACCCTAACCCTAACCCTAACCATAACCCTAACCCAAGCTCTACACGTAACCCTAACCCTAACACTAACCCTAACCCTAGCCCAAACCCTAACCCTAAACCTAACCCTAACACAAACCCTTACCCTAACCCTAACACAAACCCAAACCCTAACCCAGGACTAAACCTAACCCAAACTCTAACCGTAACCCTAACCCTAACCCTAACCCTAAGACTAAACGTAACACTAAACCAAACGCAAACCCTATACCTAACCCTAACCCTAACCCAAACATTAACCCTAAACCTAACCCTAACCCTAACCCAAACCCTAACCATAACCATAACCATAACCCTAACCCAAACCCTAACCCTAAAGCTAACCCAAACATTGACCCTAAACCTAACCCTAACCCTAACCCTAACCCTAACCCTAACCGTATACCTAACCCTAACCCTAAGACAAACCCTAACCCTAAACCTAACCCAAACCCAATCCCTAATGCTAAACCTAACCCTAACCCAAACTCTAACCGTAACCCTAACCCTAACGCTAACCCTAACGCTAACACTAAACCTAACACTAACACTAACCCAAACCCTAACCCTCACCGTAACCCTAACTCAAACATTAAAACTAAACCTAACCCTAAACCAAACCCTAACAATAAACCTAACCCTAACCCAAACCCTAACCCTAATCCTAACCCTAACACAAACCCTAACCCTCACCTTAACCCTGACGAAATTCCAAACCCTAAAGCTAACGCTAACCCTTACCCCAACCAAAACCCTAACTGTAAACCTAACCCTAACCCTAACACTAACCCTAACTCTAACCCTAACCCAAACCCTAACCCTAACCCTAACCCTAACCCTAACCCTAACCCAAATATTAACCCTAAACCTAACCCTAACCCAAACCCTAACCCTAAACCTAACCCTAGCACAAACCCTAACCCTAAACCTAACCCTAACACAAACCCTAACCCTAACCCAAACCCAAACCCTAATCCAAACACTAACCCTAACGCTAACTCTAACGCTCACCAAAAGCCAAATGCAATCATCACCCTAAACATAACCCTAACCCAAACCCAACCCTAACCCTAACTCTAAACCAAACCTTAACCCTAACCCTAATCCTAACCCTAACCCTAACCCTAACCCTAACCCTAACACTAACCCTAACCCTAAATCTAATACAAACCCACACCCTAACACTATACCTAACCTTAAACCAAACCCAAAACCTAACAAAGAACTTTACACTAACCCTAACCCTAAAACAAACCGAAACCGTAACCCTAAACCTAAGCCTAACAATAACCCAAACCCTAACCCTAACCCTAATCCAAACCCTAACCCTAACCCTAACCCTAACCCTAAACCTAACCCTAACCCTAACCTTAACCCTAACACTAACCCTAACACAAACCCTAACCCTAAACCTAACCCTTACCCATACCGTTACCCTTACCTTAACCCAAACCCTAACCCTAACCCTAATCCAAAACCAAACCCTAACCTTAACCCTAACCCTAACATTAACCCTAATCCTAACGCAAACCAAACCCTAACACTAACCGTAAACCTAAACCTAACCCTAACCCAAACCCAAACCCTAACCCTAAACCTAACCCTAACCCAAACCCTCAGCATAACCAGAACACAAACCATAACTCTATCCCTAAACCTAACCCTAACCCTAAACCTAACCCTAACCCAAAGGCACACCCTAACCATAAACCTAACCCTAACCCTAATCCAAACCCTAACCCTAACCTTAAACTAAACTTAACCCTAACCCAAACGCTAACCCTAACCCTAACACTAACCCTAACACTCACCCTAACCCAAACGGGAACCCTAAAACTAACCCTAACCCTAACTCACACCCTAACCCTAACCCGAACCCTAACCCTAACCCTAACCCTAATCCTAACCCTAACCCTAACTCAAACCATAACCCTAATCCTAATCGTATCCCTAACCCTAAGCCTAACCCTAACCCAAACACTAACCCTAACCCTAACCCTAAACCTAACCCTAACCCTAATTCTAACCCTAACCCTAACACTAACCATAACCATAACCCATACCCTAATCCGAGGGTAGCCTTGAACTGATAATCCTCCTGCCTCACCCCCAAGAGTTGAGTTGTACTTTTTAAGAGCAAAGATTGGATTCAGCAACAATGAAAATGAAAATATTTTCCCTCATAGAAAACGATGTCAAAAGTAGTTTTCTGATTCAAATGTAGCTTATAGTATTTAAGAATCCAATATCAATAATATGGTAATTTCTAGAAAGAATGAGGTTGGTTATTTATGTAACCACGTGCAATCCTGGCAAGAGCTGCAGGACTGGGAAGCAACTTTGGCATGACTTGACCAGGGGAGGAGCATCTGCTCTGAAGCTATGATAGACAGGCAGAGCTTTGCAAGTGAGTGCTGAGTGCTATTGTTCAGTCTCCTGTCATTGGTGTCTGATGTGGGCAGGAGTGCTGAGGTCACAGAATCTTGGACTAAGATTCTGGATCTCCAAGAGGCAGTGACCTGGCAAAGCATTGTTTAGGGTATTGCTAGCTGACAAAGCCCTCTCAGTTGAGTTGCTGAAACACAGAGGTTTCTTGGTGGTAGGCTCTAGTGTTTGGGTGACCAGTTTGGAGAGATTTAGTTGAATTTAGGTCAAAGTTCTGATGTTTGACAAAATGAAGCAGCCAGGAGAAGATGGGAGGAGGAGGGGAGAAGGTGGTGTGGCCTGCTGGCCGTGCCCAGGCCCTCCACATACAGGACCTCTACTACAAAGCCTACCTCTACTAACCTAACCCTAACCCTAACCCTAACCCTAGCCCAAACCCTATACCTAACCCTAACCCTACCCCAAACATTAACCCTAATCCTAACGCTAACCTAAACCCAAACCCTAACGCTAACCATAACCCTAACCCAAACTCTACCCGTAACCCTAACCCTAACACTAAACCTAACACTAAACCAAACCCAAACCCTAACCTAACCCTAACCCTAACAATAACCCAATCCCTAACCCTAACGCTAACTCAAACCCTAACCCTAACCCTAACCCACACCCCAACCCAAACCCAAAACCTAACCGTAACCTTCACCCAAACCATGAACCTAATCGTAACCCTTACCCTAACCCAAACCCTGACCATAACCCTAACCCTAACCCTAACCCTAACAAAAAACCTAACCCTAACCCTAACCCTAACCCTAACCCTAACCCAAATCCTAACACTAACCCTAACCCTAAACCTAACCCTAACACAAACCCTAACCCTAACCCAAACCCAAACCCAATCCCTACCCCTATACCTAACTCTAACCCAAACTCTAACCGTAACCGTAACCCTAAACCTAACCCTAACCCTAAACCTAACACTAACACAAAACCTAACCCTAACCCTAACCCTAAACCAAACATTTAAACTAAACCTAACCCTAAACCAAACCCTAACAATAAACCTAACCCTAACCCAAACCCTAACCCTAATCCTAACCCTAACACAAACACTAACCCGAACCTTAACCCTAACCAAAATCCAAACCCTAACCCTAACCCTAACCCTAACCCTAACCCTAACCCAAACCCTAATTGTAAACCTAACCCTAACCATAACCATAACCATAACCCTAACCCAAAACCTAATCCTAACACTAATCCAAACCCAATCCCTAACCCTAACCCTAAACCTAACCAAAAACCCAAACCCTAACCCTAAACCTAACCCTAACTCAAACCCTAACAATAACCAGAATCCAAACCATAACACTATCCCTAAGCCTAACCCTAACCCTAAACCTAACACTAACCCAAACGCACAGCCTAAACCTAACCCTAACTCTAACCCTATCCCAATCCCTGTCACTAACCCTAACCCTATCCTAATCCCTATCCCTAACCCTATCCCAATTCCTATCCCTAACCCTATCCCTAACCCAAACTGAAACCCTAACCTAACCCTATCCCTAACAATAACCCAAAACCTAACCCTAACCCTAACTCAAACCCTAACTCTAACCCTAACCCACACCCCAACCCAAACCCAAAACCTAACCGTAACCCTCACACAACCCATGAACCTAACCCTAACTCTA
>JAJHUQ010000032.1:5840000-5850000 GCA_035773235.1 Eospalax fontanierii | reverse complement strand
TTCGGTGACCAGTTTGGAGAGATTTAGTTGACTTTAGGTCAAAGTTCTAGTGTTTGACAAAAAGAAGCAGCCAGGAGAAGATGGGAGGAGGAGGGGAGAAGGTGGTGTGCACGCAGGCCGTGCACATATAGGACCTCTACTACAACGCCTACCTCTACTAACCCTAACCCTGACCCTAACCCTAACCCAAGCATTAACCTAAACCTAACCCTAACCCAAACCTTACGCCTAAACCTAACCCTAAACCAAACCCTAACCCTAACCCAAACCCTAACCCAAACCCTAAATCTAAACCTAACACTAACCCTAACCCAAACCCTAACCCTAACCTAACATTAACCCTATACCTAACCCAAACCTAAGCCAAACATTAACCCTAAACCTAACCATAATCAAACCCTAAACCTAACCCTAACGCTAACCCTAAACCTAACCCAAACCCTAACCCTAACCCTAACCCAAACATTAACCCTAAACCTAACCCTAACCCAAACCCAAACCCTAACCCTAACACTAACATTAACCCTAACCCTAACCCTAAGCCAAACTTTAACCGTAACCCTAACCCTAACCCTATCCCTAACCCTAACACTAACCCTAACCCAAATATTAACCCTAAACCTAAGCCTAACCCAATCCCTAACCAAAACCTAACCCTAAACCAAAACCTAACCCTAACCCTAACCCTAACCAAACCATAACCGTTACCCTAACCCTAACCCTTACAATAACTCTAACACAAATATTAACCCTAAACCTAACCGTAACACAAACCCTAAACCTAAACCTAACCCTAAACCAAACCCTAACCCTAAACCTAACCCTAACACAAAACCCAACCCTAACCCTAACCCTAACCCTAACCTAAACCCAAATCCTAACCCTAAAGCTAACCCTAACCCATACCCTAACCGTAATCCTAACCCTAACCCTAACCCTAACCCTAACCCTAACGCTAACCCAAACATTAACCCTAAACCTAACCCTAACCCAAACCCTAACCTTAAACCTAACCCTAACCCAAACCCTAACCCTAACCCTAACCCTAAACCTAACAAAAACCCTAACCCTAACCCTAACCCAAAACCAAACCCTAACCCTAACCCTAACCCTAATCCTAATGCAAACCAAACCCTAACACTAACCCTAACCCTAAACCTTACCCTAATCCAAACCCAAACCCTAACCCTAATCCTAACCGTATCCCAAACCCTAACCATAACCAGAACACAAACCATAACTCTATCCCTAAATCTAACCCTACCCCAAACCCTAACCCTAACCCAAACCCTAACCCTAACCTTAAACTAAACTTAACCCTAACCCAAATGCTGACCCTAACCCTAACCCTAACCTAATCCTAAACCTAACCTTAACCCAAATCCTAAACTTATCGAAAACCCTCACCCTAAACCTAACCTAAACCCTAACCCTAATCTTAACACTAACCCTAACCCTAACCCTAACACTCACCCTAACCCAAACGGAAACCCTAAACCTAACTCTAAACCTAACTCACACCCTAACCCTAACCCTAACCCTAACCCTAACCCTAATCCTAACCCTAACCCTAACCCAAACCATAACCCTAATCCTAATCGTACCCCTAACCCTAAAACTAACCCTAACCCAAACACTAACACTAACACTAACCCTAAACCTAACCCTAACCCTAATTCTAACCCTAACCCTAACCCTAACCATAACCATAACCCAAACCCTAATCCGAGGATAGCCTTGAACTGATAATCCTCCTGACTCACCCCCAAGAGTTGAGTTGTACTTTTTTAAGAGCAAAGATTGAATTCAGCAACTATGAAAAAGGAAAATATTTTCCCTCATAGAAAACGATGTCCAAAGTAGTTTTCTGATTCAAATGTAGCTTATAGTACTTAAGAATCCAATATCAATAATATGGTAATTTCTAGAAAGAATGAGGTTGGTTATTTATGTAACCACGCGCAATCCTGGCAAGAGCTGCAGGACTGGGAAGCAACCTTGGCATGACTTGACCAGGGGAGGCGCATCTGCTCGCAAGCTATGATAGACAGGCAGAGCTCTGCAAGTGAGTGCTGAGTGCTATTGGTCAGTCTCATGTCATTGGTGTTTGATGTGGACAGGAGTGCTGAGGTCACAGAATCTTGGACTAAGATTCTGGAACTCCAAGAGGCAGTGACCTGGCAAAGCATTGTTTAGGGTGTTGCTAGGTGACAAAGCCCTCTCAGATGAGTTGCTGAAACACAGAGTTTTCTTGATGGTAGGCTCTAGTGTTTGGGTGACCAGTTTGGAGAGATTTAGTTGACTTTACGTCAAAGTTCTAGTGTTTGACAAACAGAAGCAGCCAGGAGAAGATGGGAGGAGGAGGGGAGAAGGTGCTGTGTCCTGCTGGACCTGCCCAGGCCCTGCACATATAGGACCTCTACTACAACGCCTACCTCTACTAACCCTAACCCAAACTCTAACCGTAACCCTAACCCTAACCAAACCATAACCGTAACCCTAACCCTAACCCAAATATTAACACTAAAACTAACCCTAACCTAAACCCTAACCCTAAACCTAACACTAACCCAAACCCTAACCATAACCATAATCCTAACCCTAACCCAAACCCTAACCCTAAAGCTAACCCAAACATTAACCCTAAACCTAACCCTAACCCAAATCCTAAACCTAAACCTAACCCTAGCCCAAACCCTAACTCTAAACCTAACCCTAACACAAACCCTAAACCTATCCCAAACCCAAACACTAACCCTAAGAATAATCCTAACCCTAACCCTAACCCTAACCCTAACCCTAACCCTAACCGTAACCCTAAACCTAACCTAACACTAACCCTATACCTAACCCTAACCCTAACCCAAACATTAAACCTAAACCTAACCCTAACCCAAACCCTAACCCTAACCCTAACTGTAACCCAAATCCTAACCCTAACCCTAACCCCAATTTTTACCCAAAACCAAACCCTAACCCTAACCCTAAACCTAACCCTAACCCAAACCCAAACCCTAACGCTAACCCTAACCTTAACCCAAACCCAAACCATAACCCTAACCCAAACCCAAACCCAATCCATAACCCTAAATCTAACCCTAACACAAACCCTAACCCTAACCCAAACCCAAACCCTAAACCAAACCCTAACCCTAACCATAAACCAAACATTAACCCTAAACCTAACCCTAAGCCTAACCCAAACCCTAAACCTAAACCTAACCCTAGCCCAAACCCTAACCCTAAAGCTAACCCTAACACAAACCCTAACCCTAACCCAAACCCAAACCCAATCCATAACCCTAAACCTAACCCTAACCCAAACTCTAACCGTAACCCTAACCCTAAACCTAACCCTAACCCTAAACCTAACACTAACCCAAACCCTAACACTAACCCTAACCCTAACCCTAACCCAAACATTAAACCTAAAGCTAACCCTAAACCAAACCCTAACAATAAACCTAACCCTAACCCAAACCCTAACCCTAATGCTTACCCTAACACAAACCCTAACCCTAACGCTAACCAAACCAAATCCTAACCCTTCCTCTTACCTTAACCCCAACACTAATCCTAAACCAAACTGAAACACTAACCCTAATTCTCACCCTAACCCTAATCGAAAACCTAACACTAACCGTACCACAAACAATAACTCTATCCCAAAACCTAACCTTAAAACTAACCCAAACCCAAACCTTAACCCTGACACTAACCCTAACCCTAACCCTAACCCTAACACAAACCCAAACCCTAACCCTAACACAAAACCTAACCCTAAACCAAACCCTAACCCTATCCTTAACCCTAACCATAAACCTAAACGTAACCCTAAGACAAACGCAAACCCTACCCCTAACCCTAACCCTAACCCTAACCCTAACTCTAAACCTAACACTAAACCTAACCGTAACCCAAACCCTAACCCTAAACCTAACTCTAACCCTCACACAAACCCTAACCCTAACCCTAACCCTAACCCTAACCCAAACATTAATCCTAAACCTAACCCTCACCCAAAACCTAAACCTAAACCTAAAACTAGCCCAAACCCTAACCCTAAACCTAAGCCTAACACAAACCCTAACCCTAACCCAAACCCAAACCTAATCCAAACACTAACCCTAACCCGAACCCTAACCCTCACCAAAACCCAAACGCAATCCTCACCCTAACCCTAACCCTAACCCAAACCCTAACCCTAACCCTAACTCTATCCCGAACCCTAACCCTAAACCTACACCTAACCCTAACCCAAACCATAACCCTAACCCTAAATGTAACACTAACCCTAAACCTAACCCTAACCCAAACCCAAACACTAAACCTCACCCTAAACCTAACCCTATCCCAAACCCTAAACCTAACCCTAACCCTAACCCAAACCTTAACCTTAACCAGAATCCAAACCATAACACTATCTCTAAACCTAACCCTAACCCTAAACCTAACCCTAACTCACACGCACACCCTAACCCTAACCCTAACCCTAACCCTAACACAAACCCTAATCTAACCCTAACCCTAACCCTAACCCTAACCCAAACCCTAACACTAACCCTAACACTAACCCAAACCCTAACTTTAAACCTAACCCTAACCCTAAACCTAACCCTAACTCACACGCACACCCTAACCCTAACCCTAACCCTAACACAAACCCTAACCCTAACCCTAACCCTAACCGTAACCCTAACCCTAACCCAAACCCTAACCCTAACCCTAACCCTAACCCAAACACTAACCCTACCCTTAACCCTAACCCAAACCCAAACACTAAACATAACCCTAATCCTAACCCAAACCCAAACCCTAAACCTAACCCTAACCCTAACCCAAAACCTAACCATAACCAGAATCTAAACTATGACACTATCCCTAAACCTAACCCTAACTGTAAACCTAACACTAACCCAAACGCACACCCTAACCCTAACCCTAACCCTAACCGTAACCCTAACACAAACCCTAACCCAAACCCAAACCCTAACCCTAACCTAACCCAAACCCTAAGCCTAACCCTAACCCAAATCCAAACCCTAACCCTAACCCTAACCCACACCCTAACCCTAACCCTAATCCTAACGCAAACCAAACCCTAACACTAACCCTAACCCTAAACCTAACCATAATCCAAACCCAAACCCAAACCCTAATCCTAACCGTAACCCAAACCCTAACCATAACCAGAACACAAACCATAACTCTATCCCTAAACGTAACCCTAACCCTAAACCTAACCCTAACCAAAACGCTATCCCTAACCCTAACCCTAACCCAAACCAAAACACTAAACCTAACGCTAATCCTAACCCAAACCCAAACCCTAAGCCTAATCCTAACCCTAAACCAAAACCTAACCATAACCAGAATCCAAACTATAACACTATCCCTAAACCTAACCCTAACCCTAAACCTAACCCTAAGCCAAACGGACACCCTAACCTTAACCCTAACCCTAACACAAACCCTAAACCTAAAGCTAACCCTAAACCAAACCCTAACAATAAACCTAACCCTAACCCAAACCCTAACCCTAATGCTAACCCTAACACAAACCCTAACCCTAACGCTAACCAAACCAAATCCTAACCCTTACACTAACCTTAACCCCAACCCTAATCCTAAACCAAACTCAAACACTAACCCTAATTCTCACCCTAACCCTAATCGAAAACCTAACACTAACCCTACCACAAACAATAACTCTATCCCAAAACCTAACCTTAAAACTAACCCAAACCCAAACCTTAACCCTGACACTAACCCTAACCCTAACCCTAACCCTAACACAAACCCAAACCCTAACCCTAACACAAAACCTAACCCTAAACCAAACCCTAACCCTATCCTTAACCCTAACCATAAACCTAAACGTAACCCTAAGACAAACGCAAACCCTACCCCTAACCCTAACCCTAACCCTAACCCTAACTCTAAACCTAACACTAAACCTAACCGTAACCCAAACCCTAACCCTAAACCTAACTCTAACCCGCACACAAACCCTAACCCTAACCCTAACCCTAACCCTAACCCAAACATTAATCCTAAACCTAACCCTCACCCAAAACCTAAACCTAAACCTAAAACTAGCCCAAACCCTAACCCTAAACCTAAGCCTAACACAAACCCTAACCCTAACCCAAACCCAAACCTAATCCAAACACTAACCCTAACCCGAACCCTAACCCTCACCAAAACCCAAACGCAATCCTCACCCTAACCCTAACCCTAACCCAAACCCTAACCCTAACCCTAACTCTATCCCGAACCCTAACCCTAAACCTACACGTAACCCTAACCCAAACCATAACCCTAACCCTAAATGTAACACTAACCCTATACCTAACACTAACCCAAACCCAAACACTAAACCTCACCCTAAACCTAACCCTATCCCAAACCCTAAACCTAACCCTAACCCTAACCCAAACCTTAACCTTAACCAGAATCCAAACCATAACACTATCTCTAAACCTAACCCTAACCCTAAACCTAACCCTAACTCACACGCACACCCTAACCCTAACCCTAACCCTAACCCTAACACAAACCCTAATCTAACCCTAACCCTAACCCTAACCCTAACCCAAACCCTAACACTAACCCTAACACTAACCCAAACCCTAACTTTAAACCTAACCCTAACCCTAAACCTAACCCTAACTCACACGCACACCCTAACCCTAACCCTAACCCTAACACAAACCCTAACCCTAACCCTAACCCTAACCGTAACCCTAACCCTAACCCAAACCCTAACCCTAACCCTAACCCTAACCCAAACACTAACCCTACCCTTAACCCTAACCCAAACCCAAACACTAAACATAACCCTAATCCTAACCCAAACCCAAACCCTAAACCTAACCCTAACCCTAACCCAAAACCTAACCATAACCAGAATCTAAACTATGACACTATCCCTAAACCTAACCCTAACTGTAAACCTAACACTAACCCAAACGCACACCCTAACCCTAACCCTAACCCTAACCGTAACCCTAACACAAACCCTAACCCAAACCCAAACCCTAACCCTAACCTAACCCAAACCCTAAGCCTAACCCTAACCCAAATCCAAACCCTAACCCTAACCCTAACCCACACCCTAACCCTAACCCTAATCCTAACGCAAACCAAACCCTAACACTAACCCTAACCCTAAACCTAACCATAATCCAAACCCAAACCCTAACCCTAATCCTAACCGTAACCCAAACCCTAACCATAACCAGAACACAAACCATAACTCTATCCCTAAACGTAACCCTAACCCTAAACCTAACCCTAACCAAAACGCTATCCCTAACCCTAACCCTAACCCAAACCAAAACACTAAACCTAACCCTAATCCTAACCCAAACCCAAACCCTAAGCCTAATCCTAACCCTAAACCAAAACCTAACCATAACCAGAATCCAAACTATAACACTATCCCTAAACCTAACCCTAACCCTAAACCTAACCCTAAGCCAAACGGACACCCTAACCTTAACCCTAACCCTAACACAAACCCTAAACCTAAAGCTAACCCTAAACCAAACCCTAACAATAAACCTAACCCTAACCCAAACCCTAACCCTAATGCTAACCCTAACACAAACCCTAACCCTAACGCTAACCAAACCAAATCCTAACCCTTACACTAACCTTAACCCCAACCCTAATCCTAAACCAAACTCAAACACTAACCCTAATTCTCACCCTAACCCTAATCGAAAACCTAACACTAACCCTACCACAAACAATAACTCTATCCCAAAACCTAACCTTAAAACTAACCCAAACCCAAACCTTAACCCTGACACTAACCCTAACCCTAACCCTAACCCTAACACAAACCCAAACCCTAACCCTAACACAAAACCTAACCCTAAACCAAACCCTAACCCTATCCCTAACCCTAACCATAAACCTAAACGTAACCCTAAGACAAACGCAAACCCTACCCCTAACCCTAACACTAACCGTAACCCTAACTCTAAACCTAACACTAAACCTAACCGTAACCCAAACCCTAACCCTAAACCTAACTCTAACCCTCACACAAACCCTAACCCTAACCCTAACCCTAACCCTAACCCAAACATTAATCCTAAACCTAACCCTCACCCAAAACCTAAACCCAAACCTAAAACTAGCCCAAACCCTAAACCCAAACCTAAGCCTAACACAAACCCTAACCCTAACCCAAACCCAAACCTAATCCAAACACTAACCCTAACCCGAACCCTAACCCTCACCAAAACCCAAACGCAATCCTCACCCTAACCCTAACCCTAACCCATACCCTAACCCTAACCCTAACTCTATCCCGAACCCTAACCCTAAACCTACACCTAACCCTAACCCAAACCATAACCCTAACCCTAAATGTAACACTAACCCTAAACCTAACCCTAACCCAAACCCAAACACTAAACCTCACCCTAAACCTAACCCTATCCCAAACCCTAAACCTAACCCTAACCCTAACCCAAACCTTAACCTTAACCAGAATCCAAACTATAACACTATCTCTAAACCTAACCCTAACCCTAAACCTAACCCTAACTCACACGCACACCCTAACCCTAACGCTAACCCTAACCCTAACCCTAACACAAACCCTAATCTAACCCTAACCCTAACCCTAACCCTAACTCAAACCCTAACACTAACCCTAACACTAACCCAAACCCTAACTTTAAACCTAACCCTAACCCTAAACCTAACCCTAACTCACACGCACACCCTAACCCTAACCCTAACCCTAACACAAACCCTAACCCTAACCCTAACCCTAACCGTAACCCTAACCCTAACCCAAACCCTAACCCTAACCCTAACCCTAACCCAAACACTAACCCTACCCTTAACCCTAACCCAAACCCAAACACTAAACATAACCCTAATCCTAACCCAAACCCAAACCCTAAAGCTAACCCTAACCCAAAAACTAACCATAACCAGAATCTAAACTATGACACTATCCCTAAACCTAACCCTAACTGTAAACCTAACACTAACCCAAACGCACACCCTAACCCTAACCGTAACCCTAACCGTAACCCTAACACAAACCCTAACCCAAACCCAAACCCTAACCCTAACCTAACCCAAACCCTAAGCCTAACCCTAACCCAAATCCAAACCCTAACCCTAACCCTAACACTAACCCTAACCCTAAACCTAACCATAATCCAAACCCAAACCCTAACCCTAATCCTAACCGTAACCCAAACCCTAACCATAACCAGAACACAAACCATAACTCTATCCCTAAACGTAACCCTAACCCTAAACCTAACCCTAACCAAAACGTTATCCCTAACCCTAACCCTAACCCAAACCAAAAAACTAAACCTAACCATAATCCTAACCCAAACCCAAACCCTAAGCCTAATCCTAACCCTAACCCAAAACCTAACCATAACCAGAATCCAAACTATAACACTATCCCTAAACCTAACCCTAACCCTAAACCTAACCCTAAGCCAAACGGACACCCTAACCTTAACCCTAACCCTAACACAAACCCTAACCCTTACCCTAACCCTAACCCAAACCCTAACACTAACCCAAACCCTACCCCAAACACTAACTCTAACCCTAACCCTAACCCAAACCCAAGCCCTAACCCTAACACTAACCCTAACCCAAACCCTGACCCTAACCCTAACCCTAACCCAAAACCAAACCCTAACCCTAGCCCTAACCCTAACCCTAATCCTAACGCAAACCAAACCCTAACACTAACCCTAACCCTAAACCTAACCCTAATCCAAACCCAAACCCTAACCCAAACCCTACCCCTAACCCAAACCCTTACCATAACAAGAACACATACCATAACTCTTTCCCTAAACCTAACCCTAACCCAAACGGACACCCTAACCCTAACCCTAATCCTAACCCTAACCCTAACCCAAACCCTAACCCTTACCTTAAACTAAACTTAACCCTAACCCAAACGCTAACCCTAACCAAAACCCGAATCCTAAACCTAACC
>JAJHUQ010000032.1:5832500-5835000 GCA_035773235.1 Eospalax fontanierii | reverse complement strand
CTAACCCTAAACCTAACCCTAATCCAAACCCAAACCCTAACCCTAATCCTAACCGTAACGCAAACCCTCACCACAACCAGAACACAAACCATAACTCTATCCCTAAACCTAGCCCTAACCCTAAACCTAACCCTAACCCAAACGCACGCCCTAACCCTAACCCTAACCCTAACATTAACCCTAACACAAACCCTAACCCAAACCCAAACCCTAATCCTAACCTAACCCAAACCCTAACCCTAAACCTAACCCAAAACCAAACCGTAACCCTAACCCTAACCCTAACCCTAATCCTAACGCAAACCAAACCCTAACACAAACCCTAACCCTAAACCTAACCCTAATCCAAACCCAAACCCTAACCCTAAACCTAACCTTAACCCAAAACCTAACCATAACTCTATCCCTAAACCTAACCCTAACCCTAAACCTAACCCTAACCCAAACGCACACCCTAACCCTAACCCTAACCCTAACCCTAACCCTAACCCTAACCCTAACCCAAAGCCTAACCCTAACCTTAAACTAAACTTAACCCTAACCCAAACGCTAACGCTAACCAAAACCTAATCCTAAACCTATCCTTAACCCAAATCCTAAACTTATCGGAAACCCTCACCCTAAACCTAAACTAAACTCTTAGCCTATCAGTAACACTAACCCTTACCCCAACCCACACCCTTATCCTATCACTAACCCTAAACCTAACCCTAACCCTAACACTCACCCTAACCCAAACGGAAACCCTAAACCTAACCCTAACCCTAACTCACACCATAACCCTAACCCTAACCCTAACCCTAACCCTAACCCTAATCCTAACCCTAACCCTAACCCAAACCATAACCCTAATCCTAATCGTATCCCTAACCCTAAACCTAACCCTAACTCAAACACTAACCCTAATCCTTACCCTAAACCTAACCCTAAACCTAATTCTAACCCTAACCCTAACCCTAACCATAACCATAAAACATACCCTAATCAGAGGGTAGCCTTGAACTGAAAATCCTCCTGCCTCACCCCCAAGAGTTGAGCTGTATTTTTTTAAGAGCAAACATTGGATTCAGCAACAATGAAAATGAAAATATTTTCCCTCATAGAAAACGATGTACAAAGTAGTTTTCTGATTCAAATGTAGCTTATAGTACTTAAAAATCCAATATCAATAATATGGTAATTTCTAGAAAGAATGAGGTTGGTTATTTAGGTAACAACGTGCAATCCTGGCAAGAGCTGCAGGACTGGGAAGCAACCTTGGCATGACTTGACAAGGGGAGGAGCACCTGCTCTGAAGCTATGATATACAGGCAGAGCTTTGCAAGTGAGTGCTCAGTGCTATTGGACAGTCTCCTGTCATTGGTGTCTGATGTGGGCAGGAGTGCTGAGGTCACAGATTCTTGGACTAAGATTCTGGAACTCCAAGAGGCAGTGACTTGGCAAAGCATTGTTTAGGGTATTGCTAGGTGACAAAGCCCTCTCAGATGAGTTGCTGAAACACAGAGGTTTCATGGTGGTAGGCTCTAGTGTTTGGGTGACCAGTTTGGAGAGATTTAGTTGACTTTAGGTCAAAGTTCTAGTGTTTGACAAAAAGAAGCAGCCAGGAGAAGATGGGAGGAGGAAGGGAGAAGGTGGTGTGGCCTGCTGGCCCTGCCTTGGTCCTCCACATACAGGACCTCTACGACAAAGCCTACCTCTACTAACCTAACCCTAACCCTAACCCTTACCCTAAACCTAACCCTAAACCTAACCTAACACTAACCCTATACCTAACCCTAACCCTAAACCAAACATTAAACCTAAACCTAACCCTAACCCAAACCCTAAGCCTGAACCCAACCATAAACATAACCCTAACCCTAAACCTAACCCTAACCCTAACCCAAACATTAACCCTAAACCTAACCCTAACACAAACCCAAACCCTAACCCAGCCCTAAACCTAACCCAAAATCTAACTGTAACCCTAACACTAACCCTAACACTAAACGTAACACTAAACCAAACCCAAAACCTATACCTAACCCTAACCATAACACAAACATTAACCCTAAACCTAATCCTAACCCAAACCCTAACCCTAAACCTAACCCTAACCCAAACCCTAACCATAACCATAACCCTAACCCTAAACCAAACCCTAACACTAAAGCTAACCCAAAAATTAACCCTAAACCTAACCCTAACCGAAACTCTAACCCTAAACCTAACCCTAACCCAAACCCAAACCCTAACCCTAACCCTTACCGTAACCCAAACCCTAACACTAACCCCAACCCCAATCCTTACCCTTACCCAAACACAAACCCTAACCTTAACCCTAACACTAACCCTAACCCTAGCCCAAACCCAAACCCTAACCCTAACCCTAACCTTAACCCAAACCCAAACCCTAACCCTAAACCAAACCCTAACCATAACCAGAACCCAAACCATAACTCTATCCCTAAACCTAACCCTAACCCTAAACCTAACCCTAAACCAAACGCACACCCTAACC
>JAJHUQ010000032.1:5820000-5825000 GCA_035773235.1 Eospalax fontanierii | reverse complement strand
AACCCTAACCCTACCCCTAACCCTAACCCTAACTCTAAACCTAACACTAAACCTAACCGTAACCCAAACCCTAACCCTAAACCTAACTCTAACCCTCACACAAACCCTAACCCTAACCCTAACCCTAACCCTAACCCAAACATTAATCCTAAACCTAACCCTCACCCAAAACCTAAACCCAAACCTAAAACTAGCCCAAACCCTAAACCCAAACCTAAGCCTAACACAAACCCTAACCCTAACCCAAACCCAAACCTAATCCAAACACTAACCCTAACCCGAACCCTAACCCTCACCAAAACCCAAACGCAATCCTCACCCTAACCCTAACCCTAACCCATACCCTAACCCTAACCCTAACTCTATCCCGAACCCTAACCCTAAACCTACACCTAACCCTATCCCAAACCATAACCCTAACCCTAAATGTAACACTAACCCTAAACCTAACCCTAACCCAAACCCAAACACTAAACCTCACCCTAAACCTAACCCTATCCCAAACCCTAAACCTAACCCTAACCCTAACCCAAACCTTAACCTTAACCAGAATCCAAACCATAACACTATCTCTAAACCTAACCCTAACCCTAAACCTAACCCTAACTCACACGCACACCCTAACCCTAACCCTAACCCTCACCCTAACACAAACCCTAATCTAACCCTAACCCTAACCCTAACCCTAACCCAAACCCTAACACTAACCCTAACACTAACCCAAACCCTAACTTTAAACCTAACCCTAACCCTAAACCTAACCCTAACTCACACGCACACCCTAACCCTAACCCTAACCCTAACACAAACCCTAACCCTAACCCTAACCCTAACCGTAACCCTAACCCTAACCCAAACCCTAACCCTAACCCTAACCCTAACCCAAACACTAACCCTACCCTTAACCCTAACCCAAACCCAAACACTAAACATAACCCTAATCCTAACCCAAACCCAAACCCTAAACCTAACCCTAACCCTAACCCAAAACCTAACCATAACCAGAATCTAAACTATGACACTATCCCTAAACCTAACCCTAACTGTAAACCTAACACTAACCCAAACGCACACCCTAACCCTAACCCTAACCCTAACCGTAACCCTAACACAAACCCTAACCCAAACCCAAACCCTAACCCTAACCTAACCCAAACCCTAAGCCTAACCCTAACCCAAATCCAAACCCTAACCCTAACCCTAACCCACACCCTAACCCTAACCCTAATCCTAACGCAAACCAAACCCTAACACTAACCCTAACCCTAAACCTAACCATAATCCAAACCCAAACCCTAACCCTAATCCTAACCGTAACCCAAACCCTAACCATAACCAGAACACAAACCATAACTCTATCCCTAAACGTAACCCTAACCCTAAACCTAACCCTAACCAAAACGCTATCCCTAACCCTAACCCTAACCCAAACCAAAACACTAAACCTAACCCTAATCCTAACCCAAACCCAAACCCTAAGCCTAATCCTAACCCTAAACCAAAACCTAACCATAACCAGAATCCAAACTATAACACTATCCCTAAACCTAACCCTAACCCTAAACCTAACCCTAAGCCAAACGGACACCCTAACCTTAACCCTAACCCTAACACAAACCCTAAACCTAAAGCTAACCCTAAACCAAACCCTAACAATAAACCTAACCCTAACCCAAACCCTAACCCTAATGCTAACCCTAACACAAACCCTAACCCTAACGCTAACCAAACCAAATCCTAACCCTTACACTAACCTTAACCCCAACCCTAATCCTAAACCAAACTCAAACACTAACCCTAATTCTCACCCTAACCCTAATCGAAAACCTAACACTAACCCTACCACAAACAATAACTCTATCCCAAAACCTAACCTTAAAACTAACCCAAACCCAAACCTTAACCCTGACACTAACCCTAACCCTAACCCTAACCCTAACACAAACCCAAACCCTAACCCTAACACAAAACCTAACCCTAAACCAAACCCTAACCCTATCCCTAACCCTAACCATAAACCTAAACGTAACCCTAAGACAAACGCAAACCCTACCCCTAACCCTAACACTAACCGTAACCCTAACTCTAAACCTAACACTAAACCTAACCGTAACCCAAACCCTAACCCTAAACCTAACTCTAACCCTCACACAAACCCTAACCCTAACCCTAACCCTAACCCTAACCCAAACATTAATCCTAAACCTAACCCTCACCCAAAACCTAAACCTAAACCTAAAACTAGCCCAAACCCTAACCCTAAACCTAAGCCTAACACAAACCCTAACCCTAACCCAAACCCAAACCTAATCCAAACACTAACCCTAACCCGAACCCTAACCCTCACCAAAACCCAAACGCAATCCTCACCCTAACCCTAACCCTAACCCATACCCTAACCCTAACCCTAACTCTATCCCGAACCCTAACCCTAAACCTACACCTAACCCTAACCCAAACCATAACCCTAACCCTAAATGTAACACTAACCCTAAACCTAACCCTAACCCAAACCCAAACACTAAACCTCACCCTAAACCTAACCCTATCCCAAACCCTAAACCTAACCCTAACCCTAACCCAAACCTTAACCTTAACCAGAATCCAAACTATAACACTATCTCTAAACCTAACCCTAACCCTAAACCTAACCCTAACTCACACGCACACCCTAACCCTAACCCTAACCCTAACCCTAACCCTAACACAAACCCTAATCTAACCCTAACCCTAACCCTAACCCTAACCCAAACCCTAACACTAACCCTAACACTAACCCAAACCCTAACTTTAAACCTAACCCTAACCCTAAACCTAACCCTAACTCACACGCACACCCTAACCCTAACCCTAACCCTAACACAAACCCTAACCCTAACCCTAACCCTAACCGTAACCCTAACCCTAACCCAAACCCTAACCCTAACCCTAACCCTAACCCAAACACTAACCCTACCCTTAACCCTAACCCAAACCCAAACACTAAACATAACCCTAATCCTAACCCAAACCCAAACCCTAAAGCTAACCCTAACCCTAACCCAAAAACTAACCATAACCAGAATCTAAACTATGACACTATCCCTAAACCTAACCCTAACTGTAAACCTAACACTAACCCAAACGCACACCCTAACCCTAACCCTAACCCTAACCGTAACCCTAACACAAACCCTAACCCAAACCCAAACCCTAACCCTAACCTAACCCAAACCCTAAGCCTAACCCTAACCCAAATCCAAACCCTAACCCTAACCCTAACACTAACCCTAACCCTAAACCTAACCATAATCCAAACCCAAACCCTAACCCTAATCCTAACCGTAACCCAAACCCTAACCATAACCAGAACACAAACCATAACTCTATCCCTAAACGTAACCCTAACCCTAAACCTAACCCTAACCAAAACGTTATCCCTAACCCTAACCCTAACCCAAACCAAAAAACTAAACCTAACCATAATCCTAACCCAAACCCAAACCCTAAGCCTAATCCTAACCCTAACCCAAAACCTAACCATAACCAGAATCCAAACTATAACACTATCCCTAAACCTAACCCTAACCCTAAACCTAACCCTAAGCCAAACGGACACCCTAACCTTAACCCTAACCCTAACACAAACCCTAACCCTAACCCTAACCCTAACCCAAACCCTAACACTAACCCAAACCCTACCCCAAACACTAACTCTAACCCTAACCCTAACCCAAACCCAAACCCTAACCCTAACACTAACCCTAACCCAAACCCTGACCCTAACCCTAACCCTAACCCAAAACCAAACCCTAACCCTAACCCTAACCCTAACCCTAATCCTAACGCAAACCAAACCCTAACACTAACCCTAACCCTAAACCTAACCCTAATCCAAACCCAAACCCTAACCCAAAACCTAACCCTAACCCAAACCCTAACCATAACAAGAACACAAACCATAACTCTATCCCTAAACCTAACCCTAACCCAAACGGACACCCTAACCCTAACCCTAATCCTAACCCTAACCCTAACCCAAACCCTAACCCTTACCTTAAACTAAACTTAACCCTAACCCAAACGCTAACCCTAACCAAAACCCGAATCCTAAACCTAACCTTAACCCAAATCCTAAACTTATCGCAAACCCTCACCCTAAACCTAACCCTAACCCTAACCCTAACCCTAACACTCACCCTAACCCAAACGGAAACCCTAAACCTAACCCTAACCCTAACTCACACCATAACCCTAACCCTAACCCTAACCCTAATTCTAACCCTAACCCTAACCCAAACCATAACCCTAATCCTAATCGTATCCCTAAAACTAAACCTAACCCTAACCCAAACACTAACCGTAACCCTAACCCTAAACCTAACCCTAACCCTAATTCTAACCCTATCACTAACCCTAACCATAACCATAACCCATACCTAATCCGAGGGTAGCCTTGAACTGATAATCCTCCTACCTCACCCCCAAGAGTTGAGTTGTATTTTTTTAAGAGCAAACATTGGATTCAGCAACAATGAAAATGAAAATATTTTCCCTCATAGAAAACGATGTCCAAAGTAGTTTTCTGATTCAAATGTAGCTTATAGTATTTAAAAATCCAATATCAATAATATGGTAATTTCTAAAAAGAATGAGGTTGGTTATTTAGGTAACCACGTGCAATCCTGGCAAGAGCTGCAGGACTGGGAAGCAACCTTGGCATGACTTGACCAGGGGAGGAGCACCTGCTCTGAAGCTATGATAGACAGGCAGAGCTTTGCAAGTGAGTGCTGAGTGCTATTGGACAGTCTCCTGTCATTGGTGTCTGATGTGGGCAGGAGTGCTGAGGTCACAGAATCTTGGACTAAGATTCTGGAACTCCAAGAGGCAGTGACGTATCAAAGCATTGTTTAGGGTATTGCTAGGTGAGAAAGCCCTCTCAGATGAGTTGCTGAAACACAGAGATTTCATGGTGGTAGGCTCTAGTGTTTGGGTGACCAGTTTGGAGAGATTTAGTTGAC
>JAJHUQ010000032.1:5812500-5815000 GCA_035773235.1 Eospalax fontanierii | reverse complement strand
ACCCTAATCCTTACCCTAAACCTAACCCTAAACCTAATTCTAACCCTAACCCTAACCCTAACCATAACCATAAAACATACCCTAATCCGAGGGTAGCCTTGAACTGAAAATCCTCCTGCCTCACCCCCAAGAGTTGAGCTGTATTTTTTTAAGAGCAAACATTGGATTCAGCAACAATGAAAATGAAAATATTTTCCCTCATAGAAAACGATGTACAAAGTAGTTTTCTGATTCAAATGTAGCTTATAGTACTTAAAAATCCAATATCAATAATATGGTAATTTCTAGAAAGAATGAGGTTGGTTATTTAGGTAACAACGTGCAATCCTGGCAAGAGCTGCAGGACTGGGAAGCAACCTTGGCATGACTTGACAAGGGGAGGAGCACCTGCTCTGAAGCTATGATATACAGGCAGAGCTTTGCAAGTGAGTGCTCAGTGCTATTGGACAGTCTCCTGTCATTGGTGTCTGATGTGGGCAGGAGTGCTGAGGTCACAGATTCTTGGACTAAGATTCTGGAACTCCAAGAGGCAGTGACTTGGCAAAGCATTGTTTAGGGTATTGCTAGGTGACAAAGCCCTCTCAGATGAGTTGCTGAAACACAGAGGTTTCATGGTGGTAGGCTCTAGTGTTTGGGTGACCAGTTTGGAGAGATTTAGTTGACTTTAGGTCAAAGTTCTAGTGTTTGACAAAAAGAAGCAGCCAGGAGAAGATGGGAGGAGGAAGGGAGAAGGTGGTGTGGCCTGCTGGCCCTGCCTTGGTCCTCCACATACAGGACCTCTACGACAAAGCCTACCTCTACTAACCTAACCCTAACCCTAACCCTTACCCTAAACCTAACCCTAAACCTAACCTAACACTAACCCTATACCTAACCCTAACCCTAAACCAAACATTAAACCTAAACCTAACCCTAACCCAAACCCTAAGCCTGAACCCAACCATAAACATAACCCTAACCCTAAACCTAACCCTAACCCTAACCCAAACATTAACCCTAAACCTAACCCTAACACAAACCCAAACCCTAACCCAGCCCTAAACCTAACCCAAAATCTAACTGTAACCCTAACACTAACCCTAACACTAAACGTAACACTAAACCAAACCCAAAACCTATACCTAACCCTAACCATAACACAAACATTAACCCTAAACCTAATCCTAACCCAAACCCTAACCCTAAACCTAACCCTAACCCAAACCCTAACCATAACCATAACCCTAACCCTAAACCAAACCCTAACACTAAAGCTAACCCAAAAATTAACCCTAAACCTAACCCTAACCGAAACTCTAACCCTAAACCTAACCCTAACCCAAACCCAAACCCTAACCCTAACCCTTACCGTAACCCAAACCCTAACACTAACCCTAACCCCAATCCTTACCCTTACCCAAACACAAACCCTAACCTTAACCCTAACACTAACCCTAACCCTAGCCCAAACCCAAACCCTAACCCTAACCCTAACCTTAACCCAAACCCAAACCCTAACCCTAAACCAAACCCTAACCATAACCAGAACCCAAACCATAACTCTATCCCTAAACCTAACCCTAACCCTAAACCTAACCCTAAACCAAACGCACACCCTAACCCTAACCCTAACCCAAACCCTATACCTAACCCTAACTCTAACAGAAACATTAACCCTAAACCTAACCCTAATCCAAACCCAAACCCTAACCCTAACCATAACCCTAACCCAAACTCTACCGGTAACCCTAACCCAAAACCTAACCATAACCATAAACCTAACCCTAAACCTAAGCCTAGCCCAAACCCTAACCCTAACCCAAACCCAAACACAATCCATAACCCTAAACCTAACCTTAACCCAAACTCTAACCGTAACCCTAACCCTAACCCTAACCCTAAACCTAACACTAACCCAAACCCTAACCCTAACCCTAACCCTAACCCTAACCCAAACATTAAACCTAAAGCTAACCCTAAACCAAACCCTAACAATAAACCTAACGCTAACCCAAACCCTAATCCTAATCCTAACCATAACACAAACCCTAACCCTAACCCTAACCAAACCAAATCCTAACCCTTACACTAACCCTAACCCCAACCCTAATCTTAAACCAAACTCAAACACTAACCCTAATTCTCACCCTAACCCTAATCGAAAACCGAACACTAACCCTACCCCAAACCATAACTCTATCCCAAAACCTAACCTTAAAACTAAACCAAACCCAAAGCTTAACCCTGGCACTAACCCTAACCCTAACCCTAACACTAACCCTAACCCTAACCCAAACCCAAATCCTAACCCTAACACAAAACCTTACCCTAAACCAAACCCTAACCCTATCCCTAATCCTAACCATAAACCTAAACCTAACCCTAACACAAACGAAAACCCTACCCCTAACCCTAACCCTAACCCTAAACCTAACTCTAAACCTAACACTAACCCTAACCCTAACCCAAACCCTAACCCTAAACCTAACCCTAACCCTAACCCAAACCCAAACATTAACCC
>JAJHUQ010000032.1:5797500-5800000 GCA_035773235.1 Eospalax fontanierii | reverse complement strand
TAACCCTAACCATAAAACCGAACACTAAACCTGAACATACACCTAACCCAAACCCTAACCCTAACCCAAACCCTGACACTAACAGTAACCCTAACCTAAACCCTAACACTAACCCTAACCCAAAACCTAACTCTAACCCTAACCCTAACCCAAACCCAAACCCTAACCTAACCCTAACCCTAACAATAACCCAAACCCTAACCCTAACGCTAACTCAAACCCTAACCCTAACCCTAACCCACACCCCAACCCAAACCCAAAACCTAACCGTAACCTTCACCCAAACCATGAACCTAATCGTAACCCTAACCCTAACCCAAACCCTGACCATAACCCTAACCCTAACCCTAACCCTAACCCTAACACAAACCCTAACCCTAATCCTAACCCTAACCCTCACCCTAACCCTAACACTAACCCTAACCCTATCCCAAACCCTAACTCTAAACCTAACCCTAACCCAAACCCAAACCCTAACGCTAAACCTAACCCTAACCCAAACACTAACCCTAACCCTAACCCTAACCCTATCCCTAAACGTAACCCTAACCCTAACCCTAATCCTAAGGCAAAACGAACCCTAACACTAACCCTAACCCTAAACCTAACCCTAACCCAAACCCAAACCCTAAACCTAACCCTAACCCTAACCGAAACCCTAACCATAACCAGAACACAAACCATAACTCTAACCCTAAACCTAACCCTAACCCTAAACCTAACCCTAAACCAAACGCACACCCTAACCCTTACCCTAATCCAAACTCTAACCCTAACCATAACCCTAACCCTAACACTAATCCTAACCCTAACCCTAACCCTAACCCTAACCCTAACCCAATCCTGGCAAGAGCTGCAGGACTGGGAAGCAACCTTGGAAATGCCTTGACCAGGGGAGGAGCACCTGCTCTGAAGCTGTGATAGACAGGCAGAGCTTTGCAAGTGAGTGCTGAGTATTATTGGTCAGTCTCCTGTCATTGGTGTCTGATGTGGGCAGGAGTGCTGAAGGTCACAGAATCTTGGACTAAGATTCTGGAACTCCAAGAGGGAGTGACCTGGCAAAGCATTCTTTTGGGTGTTGCTAGGTGACAGAGCCCTCTCAGATGAGTTGCTGAAACACAGAGGTTTCTTGGTGGTAGGCTCAAGTGTTTAGGTGATCAGTTTGGAGAGATTTAGTTGACTTTAGGTCAAAGTTCTAGTGTTTGACAAAAAGAAGCAGCCAGGAGAAGATGGGAGGAGGAGGGGAGAAGGTGGTGTGCGCGCAGGCCGTGCACATATAGGACCTCTACTACAACGCCTACCTCTACTAACCCTAACCCTGACCCTAACCCTAACCCAAGCATTAACCTAAACCTAACCCTAACCCAAACCTTACGCCTAAACCTAACCATAAACCAAACCCTAACCCTAACCCAAACCCTAACCCAAACCCTTAATCTAAACCTAACCCTAACCCTAACCCAAACCCTAACCCTAACCTAACATTAACCCTATACCTAACCCAAACCTAAGCCAAACATTAACCCTAAACCTAACCCTAACCCAAACACTAACCCTAACCCTAACCCTAACCCTATCCCTAAACGTAACCCAAACCCTAACCCTAACCCTAACCCAAACATTAACCCTAAACCTAACCCTAACCCAAACCCAAACCCTAACCCTAACACTAACATTAACCCTAACCCTTACAATAACTCTAACACAAATATTAACCCTAAACCTAACCGTAACACAAACCCTAAATCTAAACCTAACCCTAAACCAAACCCTAACCCTAAACCTAACCCTAACCTAAACCCAAATCCTAACCCTAACGCTAATCCTAACCCATACCCTAACCGTAATCCTAACCCTAACCCTAACCCTAACCCTAACCCTAACCCTAACCCAAACATTAACCCTCAACCTAACCCTACCCCAAACCCTAACCTTAAACCTAACCCTAACCCAAACCCTAACCCTAACCCTAACCCTAAACCTAACAAAAACCCTAACCCTAACCCTAACCCAAAACCAAAACCTAACCCTAACCCTAACAGTAATCCTAACGCAAACCAAACCCTAACACTAACCCTAACCCTAAACCTTACCCTAATCCAAACCCAAACCCTAACCCTAATCCTAACCGTATCCCAAACCCTAACCATAACCAGACCACAGACCGTACCTCTATCCCTAAATCTAACCCTAACCCAAACCCTAACCCTAACTCAAACCCTAACCCTAACCTTAAACTAAACTTAACCCTAACCGAAATGCTGACCCTAACCCTAACCCTAACCTAATCCTAAACCTAACCTTAACCCAAATCCTAAACTTATCGAAAACCCTCACCCTAAACCTAACCTAAACCCTAACCCTAATCCTAACACTAACCCTAACCCTAACCCTAACACTCACCCTAACCCAAACAGAAACCCTAAACCTAACCCTAAACCTAACTCACACCCTAACCCTAACCCTAACCCTAACCCTAATCCTAACCCTAACCCTAACC
>JAJHUQ010000032.1:5782500-5792500 GCA_035773235.1 Eospalax fontanierii | reverse complement strand
CTTACCCTAATCCAAACCCAAACCCTAACCCTAATCCTAACCGTATCCCAAACC
The DNA here is from genome assembly GCA_035773235.1 of Eospalax fontanierii. Classification (NCBI taxonomy): domain Eukaryota; kingdom Metazoa; phylum Chordata; class Mammalia; order Rodentia; family Spalacidae; genus Eospalax; species Eospalax fontanierii. The sequence continues at coordinate 5,792,446 of JAJHUQ010000032.1, read as the reverse complement.
CTAACCATAACCAGAACACAAACCATAACTCTATCCCTAAATCTAACCCTACCCCAAACCCTAACCCTAACCCAAACCCTAACCCTAACCTTAAACTAAACTTAACCCTAACCCTAACCCTAACCTAATCCTAAACCTAACCTTAACCCAAATCCTAAACTTATCGAAAACCCTCACCCTAAACCTAACCTAAACCCTAACCCTAATCTTAACACTAACCCTAACCCTAACCCTAACACTCACCCTAACCCAAACGGAAACCCTAAACCTAACCCTAAACCTAACTCACACCCTAACCCTAACCCTAACCCTAACCCTAACCCTAACCCTAATCCTAACCCTAAACCTAACCCAAACCATAACCCTAATCCTAATCGTACCCCTAACCCTAAAACTAACCCTAACCCAAACACTAACACTAACACTAACCCTAAACCTAACCCTAACCCTAATTCTAACCCTAACCCTAACCATAACCATAACCATAACCCAAACCCTAATCCGAGGATAGCCTTGAACTGATAATCCTCCTGACTCACCCCCAAGAGTTGAGTTGTACTTTTTTAAGAGCAAAGATGGAATTCAGCAACTATGAAAAAGGAAAATATTTTCCCTCATAGAAAACGATGTCCAAAGTAGTTTTCTGATTCAAATGTAGCTTATAGTACTTAAGAATCCAATATCAATAATATGGTAATTTCTAGAAAGAATGAGGTTGGTTATTTATGTAACCACGCGCAATCCTGGCAAGAGCTGCAGGACTGGGAAGCAACCTTGGCATGACTTGACCAGGGGAGGCGCATCTGCTCGCAAGCTATGATAGACAGGCAGAGCTCTGCAAGTGAGTGCTGAGTGCTATTGGTCAGTCTCATGTCATTGGTGTTTGATGTGGGCAGGAGTGCTGAGGTCACAGAATCTTGGACTAAGATTCTGGAACTCCAAGAGGCAGTGACCTGGCAAAGCATTGTTTAGGGTGTTGCTAGGTGACAAAGCCCTCTCAGATGAGTTGCTGAAACACAGAGTTTTCTTGATGGTAGGCTCTAGTGTTTGGGTGACCAGTTTGGAGAGATTTAGTTGACTTTACGTCAAAGTTCTAGTGTTTGACAAACAGAAGCAGCCAGGAGAAGATGGGAGGAGGAGGGGAGAAGGTGCTGTGTCCTGCTGGACCTGCCCAGGCCCTGCACATATAGGACCTCTACTACAACGCCTACCTCTACTAACACTAACCCAAACTCTAACCGTAACCCTAACCCTAACCAAACCATAACCGTAACCCTAACCCTAACCCAAATATTAACACTAAACCTAACCCTAACCTAAACCCTAACCCTAAACCTAACACTAACCCAAACCCTAACCATAACCATAATCCTAACCCTAACCCAAACCCTAACCCTAAAGCTAACCCAAACATTAACCCTAAACCTAACCCTAACCCAAATCCTAAACCTAAACCTAACCCTAGCCCAAACCCTAACTCTAAACCTAACCCTAACACAAACCCTAAACCTATCCCAAACCCAAACACTAACCCTAAGAATAATCCTAACCCTAACCCTAACCCTAACCCTAACCCTAACCCTAACCCTAAACCTAACCTAACACTAACCCTATACCTAACCCTAACCCTAACCCAAACATTAAACCTAAACCTAACCCTAACCCAAACCCTAACCCTAACCCTAACTGTAACCCAAATCCTAACCCCAACCCTAACCCCAATTTTTACCCAAACCCAAACCCTAACCCTAACCCTAAACCTAACCCTAACCCAAACCCAAACCCTAACCCTAACCCTAACCTTAACCCAAACCCAAACCATAACCCTAACCCAAACCCAAACCCAATCCATAACCCTAAACCTAACCCTAACACAAACCCTAACCCTAACCCAAACCCAAACCCTAAACCAAACCCTAACCCTAACCATAAACCAAACATTAACCCTAAACCTAACCCTAAGCCTAACCCAAACCCTAAACCTAAACCTAAACCTAGCCCAAACCCTAACCCTAAAGCTAACCCTAACACAAACCCTAACCCTAACTCAAACCCAAACCCAATCCATAACCCTAAACCTAACCCTAACCCAAACTCTAACCGTAACCCTAACCCTAAACCTAACCCTAACCCTAAACCTAACACTAACCCAAACCCTAACCCTAACCCTAACCCTAACCCTAACCCTAACCCTAACCCAAACATTAAACCTAAAGCTAACCCTAAACCAAACCCTAACAATAAACCTAACCCTAACCCAAACCCTAACCCTAATGCTAACCCTAACACAAACCCTAACCCTAACGCTAACCAAACCAAATCCTAACCCTTACACTAACCTTAACCCCAACCCTAATCCTAAACCAAACTCAAACACTAACCCTAATTCTCACCCTAACCCTAATCGAAAACCTAACACTAACCCTACCACAAACAATAACTCTATCCCAAAACCTAACCTTAAAACTAACCCAAACCCAAACCTTAACCCTGACACTAACCCTAACCCTAACCCTAACCCTAACACAAACCCAAACCCTAACCCTAACACAAAACCTAACCCTAAACCAAACCCTAACCCTATCCCTAACCCTAACCATAAACCTAAACGTATCCCTAAGACAAACGCAAACCCTACCCCTAACCCTAACCCTAACCCTAACCCTAACTCTAAACCTAACACTAAACCTAACCGTAACCCAAACCCTAACCCTAAACCTAACTCTAACCCTCACACAAACCCTAACCCTAACCCTAACCCTAACCCTAACCCAAACATTAATCCTAAACCTAACCCTCACCCAAAACCTAAACCTAAACCTAAAACTAGCCCAAACCCTAACCCTAAACCTAAGCCTAACACAAACCCTAACCCTAACCCAAACCCAAACCTAATCCAAACACTAACCCTAACCCGAACCCTAACCCTCACCAAAACCCAAACGCAATCCTCACCCTAACCCTAACCCTAACCCAAACCCTAACCCTAACCCTAACTCTATCCCGAACCCTAACCCTAAACCTACACCTAACCCTAACCCAAACCATAACCCTAACCCTAAATGTAACACTAACCCTAAACCTAACCCTAACCCAAACCCAAACACTAAACCTCACCCTAAACCTAACCCTATCCCAAACCCTAAACCTAACCCTAACCCTAACCCAAAACTTAACCTTAACCAGAATCCAAACTATAACACTATCTCTAAACCTAACCCTAACCCTAAACCTAACCCTAACTCACACGCACACCCTAACCCTAACCCTAACCCTAACCCTAACACAAACCCTAATCTAACCCTAACCCTAACCCTAACCCTAACCCAAACCCTAACACTAACCCTAACACTAACCCAAACCCTAACTTTAAACCTAACCCTAACCCTAAACCTAACCCTAACTCACACGCACACCCTAACCCTAACCCTAACCCTAACACAAACCCTAACCCTAACCCTAACCCTAACCGTAACCCTAACCCTAACCCAAACCCTAACCCTAACCCTAACCCTAACCCAAACACTAACCCTACCCTTAACCCTAACCCAAACCCAAACACTAAACATAACCCTAATCCTAACCCAAACCCAAACCCTAAACCTAACCCTAACCCTAACCCAAAACCTAACCATAACCAGAATCTAAACTATGACACTATCCCTAAACCTAACCCTAACTGTAAACCTAACACTAACCCAAACGCACACCCTAACCCTAACCCTAACCCTAACCGTAACCCTAACACAAACCCTAACCCAAACCCAAACCCTAACCCTAACCTAACCCAAACCCTAAGCCTAACCCTAACCCAAATCCAAACCTAACCCTAACCCTAACCCTAACCCTAACCCTAATCCTAACGCAAACCAAACCCTAACACTAACCCTAACCCTAAACCTAACCATAATCCAAACCCAAACCCTAACCCTAATCCTAACCGTAACCCAAACCCTAACCATAACCAGAACACAAACCATAACTCTATCCCTAAACGTAACCCTAACCCTAAACCTAACCCTAACCAAAACGCTATCCCTAACCCTAACCCTACCCCAAACCAAAACACTAAACCTAACCCTAATCCTAACCCAAACCCAAACCCTAAGCCTAATCCTAACCCTAACCCAAAACCTAACCATAACCAGAATCCAAACTATAACACTTTCCCTAAACCTAACCCTAACCCTAAACCTAACCCTAAGCCAAACGGACACCCTAAACTTAACCCTAACCCTAACACAAACCCTAAACCTAAAGCTAACCCTAAACCAAACCCTAACAATAAACCTAACCCTAACCCAAACCCTAACCCTAATGCTAACCCTAACACAAACCCTAACCCTAACGCTAACCAAACCAAATCCTAACCCTTACACTAACCTTAACCCCAACCCTAATCCTAAACCAAACTCAAACACTAACCCTAATTCTCACCCTAACCCTAATCGAAAACCTAACACTAACCCTACCACAAACAATAACTCTATCCCAAAACCTAACCTTAAAACTAACCCAAACCCAAACCTTAACCCTGACACTAACCCTAACCCTAACCCTAACCCTAACACAAACCCAAACCCTAACCCTAACACAAAACCTAACCCTAAACCAAACCCTAACCCTATCCCTAACCCTAACCATAAACCTAAACGTAACCCTAAGACAAACGCAAACCCTACCCCTAACCCTAACACTAACCCTAACCCTAACTCTAAACCTAACACTAAACCTAACCGTAACCCAAACCCTAACCCTAAACCTAACTCTAACCCTCACACAAACCCTAACCCTGACCCTAACCCTAAGCCTAACCCAAACATTAATCCTAAACCTAACCCTCACGCAAAACCTAAACGTAAACCTAAAACTAGCCCAAACCCTAACCCTAAACCTAAGCCTAACACAAACCCTAACCCTAACCCAAACCCAAACCTAATCCAAACACTAACCCTAACCCGAACCCTAACCCTCACCAAAACCCAAACGCAATCCTCACCCTAACCCTAACCCTAACCCAAACCCTAACCCTAACCCTAACTCTATCCCGAACCCTAACCCTAAACCTACACCTAACCCTAACCCAAACCATAACCCTAACCCTAAATGTAACACTAACCCTAAACCTAACCCTAACCCAAACCCAAACACTAAACCTCACCCTAAACCTAACCCTATCCCAAACTCTAAACCTAACCCTAACCCTAACCCAAACCTTAACCTTAACCAGAATCCAAACTATAACACTATCTCTAAACATAACCCTAACCCTAAACCTAACCCTAACTCACACGCACACCCTAACCCTAACCCTAACCCTAACCCTAACACAAACCCTAATCAAACCCTAACCCTAACCCTAACCCTAACCCAAACCCTAACACTAACCCTAACACTAACCCAAACCCTAACTTTAAACCTAACCCTAACCCTAAACCTAACCCTAACTCACACGCACACCCTAACCCTAACCCTAACCCTAACACAAACCCTAACCCTAACCCTAACCCTAACCGTAACCCTAACCCTAACCCAAACCCTAACCCTAACCCTAACCCAAACACTAACCCTACCCTTAACCCTAACCCAAACCCAAACACTAAACATAACCCTAATCCTAACCCAAACCCAAACCCTAAAGCTAACCCTAACCCTAACCCAAAACCTAACCATAACCAGAATCTAAACTATGACACTATCCCTAAACCTAACCCTAACTGTAAACCTAACACTAACCCAAACGCACACCCTAACCCTAACCCTAACCCTAACCGTAACCCTAACACAAACCCTAACCCAAACCCAAACCCTAACCCTAACCTAACCCAAACCCTAAGCCTAACCCTAACCCAAATCCAAACCCTAACCCTAACCCTAACACTAACCCTAACCCTAAACCTAACCATAATCCAAACCCAAACCCTAACCCTAATCCTAACCGTAACCCAAACCCTAACCATAACCAGAACACAAACCATAACTCTATCCCTAAACGTAACCCTAACCCTAAACCTAACCCTAACCAAAACGCTATCCCTAACCCTAACCCTAACCCAAACCAAAACACTAAACCTAACCCTAATCCTAACCCAAACCCAAACCCTAAGCCTAATCCTAACCCTAACCCAAAACCTAACCATAACCAGAATCCAAACTATAACACTATCCCTAAACCTAACCCTAAACCTAAACCTAACCCTAAGCCAAACGGACACCCTAACCTTAACCCTAACCCTAACACAAACCCTAACCCTAACCCTAACCCTAACCCAAACCCTAACACTAACCCAAACCCTACCCCAAACACTAACTCTAACCCTAACCCTAACCCAAATCCAAACCCTAACCCTAACACTAACCCTAACCCAAACCCTGACCCTAACCCTAACCCTAACCCAAAACCAAACCCTAACCCTAACCCTAACCCTAACCCTAATCCTAACGCAAACCAAACCCTAACACTAATCCTAACCCTAAACCTAACCCTAATCCAAACCCAAACCCTAACCCAAAACCTAACCCTAACCCAAACCCTAACCATAACAAGAACACAAACCATAACTCTATCCCTAAACCTAACCCTAACCCAAACGGACACCCTAACCCTAACCCTAATCCTAACCCTAACCCCAACCCAAACCCTAACCCTTACCTTAAACTAAACTTAACCCTAACCCAAACGCTAACCCTAACCAAAACCCTAATCCTAAACCTAACCTTAACCCAAATCCTAAACTTATCGCAAACCCTCACCCTAAACCTAACCCTAACCCTAACCCTAACCCTAACACTCACCCTAACCCAAACGGAAACCCTAAACCTAACCCTAACCCTAACTCACACCATAACCCTAACCCTAACCCTAACCCTAATCCTAAACCTAACCCTAACCCAAACCATAACCCTAATCCTAATCGTATCCCTAAACCTAAACCTAACCCTAACCCAAACACTAACCGTAACCCTAACCCTAAACCTAACCCTAACCCTAATTCTAACCCTATCACTAACCCTAACCATAACCATAACCCATACCTAATCCGAGGGTAGCCTTGAACTGATAATCCTCCTACCTCACCCCCAAGAGTTGAGTTGTATTTTTTTAAGAGCAAACATTGGATTCAGCAACAATGAAAATGAAAATATTTTCCCTCATAGAAAACGATGTCCAAAGTAGTTTTCTGATTCAAATGTAGCTTATAGTATTTAAAAATCCAATATCAATAATATGGTAATTTCTAAAAAGAATGAGGTTGGTTATTTAGGTAACCACGTGCAATCCTGGCAAGAGCTGCAGGACTGGGAAGCAACCTTGGCATGACTTGACCAGGGGAGGAGCACCTGCTCTGAAGCTATGATAGACAGGCAGAGCTTTGCAAGTGAGTGCTGAGTGCTATTGGACAGTCTCCTGTCATTGGTGTCTGATGTGGGCAGGAGTGCTGAGGTCACAGAATCTTGGACTAAGATTCTGGAACTCCAAGAGGCAGTGACGTATCAAAGCATTGTTTAGGGTATTGCTAGGTGAGAAAGCCCTCTCAGATGAGTTGCTGAAACACAGAGATTTCATGGTGGTAGGCTCTAGTGTTTGGGTGACCAGTTTGGAGAGATTTAGTTGACTTTAGGTCAAAGTTCTAGTGTTTGACAAAAAGAAGCAGCCAGGAGAAGATGGGAGGAGGAGGGGAGAAGGTGGTGTGGCCTGCTGGCCCTGCCTAGGTCCTCCACATACAGTACCTCTACGACAAAGCCTACCTCTACTAACCTAACCCTAACCCTAACCCTTACCCTAAACCTAACCCTAAACCTAACCTAACACTAACCCTATACCTAACCCTAACCCTAACCCAAACCCTAACCCTAACCCTAACCGTAACGCTAACGCTAACCCTAACCCTAACCCCAATCCTTACCCAAAGCCAAACCCTAACCCTAACCCTAAACCTAACCCTAACCCAAACCCAAACCCTAACCCTAACCCTAACCTTAACCCAAACCCAAACCCTAACCCTAACCCTAACCCAAACCCTAACCATAACCAGAACCCAAACCAAAACTCTATCTCTAAACGTAACCCTAACCCTAAACCTAACCCTAAACCAAACGCACACCCTAACCCTAAACCTAACCCAAACCCTATACCTAATCCTAACTCTAACCCAAACATTAACCCTTAACCTAACCCTAACCCAAACCCAAACCCTAACCCTAACCATAACCCTAATCCAAACTCTACCGGTAACCCTAACCCTAACACTAAACCTAACACTAAACCACACCCTTACCCTATACCTAACCCTAACCCTAACCCAAATATTAACACTAAACCTAACCCTAACCCAAACCCTAACCCTAACCCTAACCCTAAACCAAACCCTAACCCTAACCATAAACCAAACATTAACCCTAAACCTAACCCTAACCCTAACTCAAACCCTAACCCTAAACCTAACCCTAGCCCAAACCCTAACCCTAAACCTAACACTAACACAAACCCTAACCCTAACCCAAACCCAAAACCAATCCATATCCCTAAACCTAACCCTAACCCAAACTCTAAACGTAACCCTAACACTAACCCTAACCCTAACCCTAAACCTAACACTAACCTAAACCCTAACCCTAACCCTAACCCTAACCCTAACCCAAACATTAAACCTAAAGCTAACCCTAAACCAAACCTTAACAATAAACCTAACCCTAACCCAAACCCTAACTCTAATGCTAACCCTAACACAAACCCTAACCCTAACGCTAACCAAACCAAATCCTAACCGTTACACTAACCTTAACCCCATCCCTAATCCTAAACCAAACTCAAACACTAACCCTAATTCTCACCCTAACCCTAATCGAAAACCTAACACTAACCCTACCACAAACAATAACTCTATCCCAAAACCTAACCTTAAAACTAACCCAAACCCAAACCTTAACCCTGACACTAACCCTAACCCTAACCCTAACCCTAACACAAACCCTAACCCAAACCCAAACCCTAACCCTAACCTAACCCAAACCCTAAGCCTAACCCTAACCCAAATCCAAACCTAACCCTAACCCTAACCCTAACCCTAACCCTAATCCTAACGCAAACCAAACCCTAACACTAACCCTAACCCTAAACCTAACCATAATCCAAACCCAAACCCTAACCCTAATCCTAACCGTAACCCAAACCCTAACCATAACCAGAACACAAACCATAACTCTATCCCTAAACGTAACCCTAACCCTAAACCTAACCCTAACCAAAACGCTATCCCTAACCCTAACCCTAACCCAAACCAAAACACTAAACCTAACCCTAATCCTAACCCAAACCCAAACCCTAAGCCTAATCCTAACCCTAACCCAAAACCTAACCATAACCAGAATCCAAACTATAACACTTTCCCTAAACCTAACCCTAACCCTAAACCTAACCCTAACCCAAACGGACACCCTAACCCTAACCCTAATCCTAACCCTAACCCTAACCCAAACCCTAACCCTTACCTTAAACTAAACTTAACCCTAACCCAAACGCTAACCCTAACCAAAACCCTAATCCTAAACCTAACCTTAACCCAAATCCTAAACTTATCGCAAACCCTCACCCTAAACCTAACCCTAACCCTAACCCTAACCCTAACACTCACCCTAACCCAAACGGAAACCCTAAACCTAACCCTAACCCTAACTCACACCATAACCCTAACCCTAACCCTGACCCTAATCCTAAACCTAACCCTAACCCAAACCATAACCCTAATCCTAATCGTATCCCTAAACCTAAACCTAACCCTAACCCAAACACTAACCGTAACCCTAACCCTAAACCTAACCCTAACCCTAATTCTAACCCTATCACTAACCCTAACCATAACCATAACCCATACCTAATCCGAGGGTAGCCTTGAACTGATAATCCTCCTACCTCACCCCCAAGAGTTGAGTTGTATTTTTTTAA
>JAJHUQ010000032.1:5775000-5777500 GCA_035773235.1 Eospalax fontanierii | reverse complement strand
CATAACTCTATCCCTAAACCTAACCCTAACTCTAAACCTAACCCTTACCCAAACGCACATCCTAACCCTAACCGTAACCCTAACCCTAACCGTAACCCTAACCCAAAGCCTAACCCTAACCTTAAACTAAACTTAACCCTAACCCAAACGCTAACGCTAACCAAAACCTAATCCTAAACCTAACCTTAACCCAAATCCTAAACTTATCGCAAACCCTCACCCTAAACCTAAACTAAACCCTAACCCTAACCCTAACACTAACCCTAACCCAAACCCAAACCCTAATCCTAACACTAACCCTAAACCTAACCCTAACCCTAACACTCACCCTAACCCAAACGGAAACCCTAAACCTAACCCTAACCCTAACTCACACCATAACCCTAACCCTAACCCTAACCCTAACCCTAACCCTAATCCTAACCCTAACCCTAACCCAAACCATAACCCTAATCCTAATCGTATCCCTAACCCTAAACCTAACCCTAACTCAAACACTAACCCTAATCCTTACCCTAAACCTAACCCTAACCCTAATTCTAACCCTAACCCTAACCCTAACCATAACCATAAAACATACCCTAATCCGAGGGTAGCCTTGAACTGAAAATCCTCCTGCCTCACCCCCAAGAGTTGAGCTGTATTTTTTTAAGAGCAAACATTGGATTCAGCAACAATGAAAATGAAAATATTTTCCCTCATAGAAAACGATGTACAAAGTAGTTTTCTGATTCAAATGTAGCTTATAGTACTTAAAAATCCAATATCAATAATATGGTAATTTCTAGAAAGAATGAGGTTGGTTATTTGGGTAACAACGTGCAATCCTGGCAAGAGCTGCAGGACTGGGAAGCAACCTTGGCATGACTTGACAAGGGGAGGAGCACCTGCTCTGAAGCTATGATATACAGGCAGAGCTTTGCAAGTGAGTGCTCAGTGCTATTGGACAGTCTCCTGTCATTGGTGTCTGATGTGGGCAGGAGTGCTGAGGTCACAGATTCTTGGACTAAGATTCTGGAACTCCAAGAGGCAGTGACTTGGCAAAGCATTGCTTAGGGTATTGCTAGGTGACAAAGCCCTCTCAGATGAGTTGCTGAAACACAGAGGTTTCATGGTGGTAGGCTCTAGTGTTTGGGTGACCAGTTTGGAGAGATTTAGTTGACTTTAGGTCAAAGTTCTAGTGTTTGACAAAAAGAAGCAGCCAGGAGAAGATGGGAGGAGGAAGGGAGAAGGTGGTGTGGCCTGCTGGCCCTGCCTTGGTCCTCCACATACAGGACCTCTACGACAAAGCCTACCTCTACTAACCTAACCCTAACCCTAACCCTTACCCTAAACCTAACCCTAAACCTAACCTAACACTAACCCTATACCTAACCCTAACCCTAAACCAAACATTAAACCTAAACCTAACCCTAACCCAAACCCTAAGCCTGAACCCAACCATAAACATAACCCTAACCCTAAACCTAACCCTAACCCTAACCCAAACATTAACCCTAAACCTAACCCTAACACAAACCCAAACCCTAACCCAGCCCTAAACCTAACCCAAAATCTAACTGTAACCCTAACACTAACCCTAACACTAAACGTAACACTAAACCAAACCCAAAACCTATACCTAACCCTAACCATAACACAAACATTAACCCTAAACCTAATCCTAACCCAAACCCTAACCCTAAACCTAACCCTAACCCAAACCCTAACCATAACCATAACCCTAACAATAACCCAAACCCTAACCCAAAACCTAAGCCAAAAATTAACCCTAAACCTAACCCTAACCCAAACTCTAACCCTAAACCTAACCCTAACCCAAACCCAAACCCTAACCCTAACCCTTACCGTAACCCAAACCCTAACACTAACCCTAACCCCAATCCTTACCCTTACCCAAACACAAACCCTAACCTTAACCCTAACACTAACCCTAACCCTAGCCCAAACCCAAACCCTAACCCTAACCCTAACCTTAACCCAAACCCAAACCCTAACCCTAAACCAAACCCTAACCATAACCAGAACCCAAACCATAACTCTATCCCTAAACCTAACCCTAACCCTAAACCTAACCCTAAACCAAACGCACACCCTAACCCTTACCCTAACCCAAACCCTATACCTAACCCTAACTCTAACAGAAACATTAACCCTAAACCTAACCCTAATCCAAACCCAAACCATAACCCTAACCATAACCCTAACCCAAACTCTACCGGTAACCCTAACCCAAAACCTAACCATAACCATAACCCAAACCCTAACCCTAAACCTAAGCCTAGCCCAAACCCTAACCCTAACCCAAACCTAACCCAAACACAATCCATAACCCTAAACCTAACCTTAACCCAAACTCTAACCGTAACCCTAACCCTAACCCTAACCCTAACCCTAAACCTAACACTAACCCAAACCCTAACCCTAACCCTAACCCTAACGCTAACCCAAACATTAAACCTAAAGCTAACCCTAAACCAAACCCTAACAATAAACCTAA
>JAJHUQ010000032.1:5755000-5760000 GCA_035773235.1 Eospalax fontanierii | reverse complement strand
TCAGTGCTATTGGACAGTCTCCTGTCATTGGTTTCTGATGTGGGCAGGAGTGCTGAGGTCACAGATTCTTGGACTAAGATTCTGGAACTCCAAGAGGCAGTGACTTGGCAAAGCATTGTTTAGGGTATTGCTAGGTGACAAAGCCCTCTCAGATGAGTTGCTGAAACACAGAGGTTTCATGGTGGTAGGCTCTAGTGTTTGGGTGACCAGTTTGGAGAGATTTAGTTGACTTTAGGTCAAAGTTCTAGTGTTTGACAAAAAGAAGCAGCCAGGAGAAGATGGGAGGAGGAAGGGAGAAGGTGGTGTAGCCTGCTGGCCCTGCCTAGGTCCTCCACATACAGGACATCTACGACAAAGCCTACCTCTACTAACCTAACCCTAACCCTAACCCTTACCCTAAACCTAACCCTAAACCTAACCTAACACTAACCCTATAACTAACCCTAACCCTAAACCAAACATTAAACCTAAACCTAACCCTAACCCAAACCCTAAGCCTGAACCCAACCATAAACCTAACCCTAACCCTAAACCTAACCCTAACCCTAACCCAAACATTAACCCTAAACCTAACCCTAACACAAACCCAAACCCTAACCCAGCCCTAAATCTAACCCAAAATCTAACTGTAACCCTAACACTAACCCTAACACTAAACGTAACACTAAACCAAACCCAAAACCTATACCTAAACCTAACCATAACCCAAACATTAATCCTAAACCTAATCCTAATCCAAACCCTAACCCTAAACCTAACCCTAACCCAAAACCTAACCATAACCATAACCCTAACCCTAACCCAAACCCTAACACTAAAGCTAACCCAAAAATTAACCCTAAACCTAACCCTAACCCAAACTCTAACCCTAAACCTAACCCTAACCCTAACCCAAACCCTAACCCTAAACCTAAACCTAACACAAATCCTAACCCTAACCCTAACCCTAACCCTAACCCTAACCCAAACCCTAACCCTAACACTAACATTGACCCTAACCCTAACCCTAACCCAAACTCTAACCGTAACCCTAACCCTAACACTATCCCTAACCCTAACACTAACCCTAACCCAAATATTAACCCTAAACCTAACCCTAACACAAAACCTAACCAAAACCTAATCCTAAACCAAAACCTAACCCTAACCGTACGCCTAACCAAACCATAACCGTAACCCTAACCCTAACAATACAATAACTCTAACACAAATATTAACCCTAAAACTAACCGTAACACAAACCCTAACCCTAAACCTAACCCTAAACCAAACCCTAACCCTAAACCTAACCCTAACACAAAACCTAACCCTAACCCTAACCCTAACCCTAATCCAAACCCTAACTCTAACCCTAACCCTAAACCAAACCCAAACCGTAACCTAACCCTAACCCTAACAGTAACCCAAACCCTAAACCTAACCCTAACTCAAACCCTAACCCTAACCCTAACGAATACCCCAATCCAAACCCAAAACCTAACCGTAACCCTCACACAAACCATGAACCTAATCGTAACACTAACCCTAACCCAAACCCTGACCGTAACCCTAACACTAACCGTAACCCTAAACCTAACCCTAAACCTAAGCCTAACAATAAACCAAACCCTAACCCCAAACCTAACCGTAACCCAAACCCTAATGCTAAACCTAACCCTAAACCAAAGCCTAACCCTAAACCTAACAGTAACACAAAACCTAACCCTAACCCTAACCCTAACCCTAACCCAAACATTAACCCTAAACCTAACCCTAACACAAACCGTAACCCTAACCCTAACCCTTACCCAAACCGTAACCCTATCCCAAACCCAAACACTAACACTAAGACTAATCCTAACCCTAACCCTAACCCTAATCCTAACCGAACCCATAAACCTAACCCTAACCCTAAACACAACCCTAACACAAACCCTAACCCTAAACCTAACCCAAAACCAAACCCTAACCCTAACCCTAATCCTAACGCAAACCAAACCCTAACACAAACCCTAACCCTAAACCTAACCCTAATCCAAACCCAAACCCTAACCCTAAACCTAACCTTAACCCAAAACCTAACCATAACTCTATCCCTAAACCTAACCATAACCCTAAACCTAACCCTAACCCAAACGCACACCCTAACCCTAATCCTAACCCTAACCCTAACACAAAGCCTAACCCTAACCTTAAACTAAACTTAACCCTAACCCAAACGCTAACGCTAACCAAAACCTAATCCTAAACCTAACCTTAACCCAAATCCTAAACTTATCGCAAACCCTCACCCTAACCCTAAACTAAACCCTAACCCTAACCCTAACACTAACCCTAACCCAAACCCAAACCCTAATCCTAACACTAACCCTAACCCTAACCCTAACCCTAACACTCACCCTAACCCAAACGGAAACCCTAAACCTAACCCTAACCCTAACTCACACCATAACCCTAACCCTAACCCTAACCCTAACCCTAACCCTAATCCTAACCCTAACCCTAACCCAAACCATAACCCTAATCCTAATCGTATCCCTAACCCTAAACCTAACCCTAACTCAAACACTAACCCTAACCCTTACCCTAAAACTAAACCTAACCCTAATTCTAACCCTAACCCTAACCCTAACCATAACCATAAAACATATCCTAATCCGAGGGTAGCCTTGAACTGAAAATCCTCCTGCCTCACCCCCAAGAGTTGAGCTGTATTTTTTTAAGAGCAAACATTGGATTCAGCAACAATGAAAATGAAAATATTTTCCCTCATAGAAAACGATGTACAAAGTAGTTTTCTGATTCAAATGTAGCTTATAGTACTTAAAAATCCAATATCAATAATATGGTAATTTCTAGAAAGAATGAGGTTGGTTATTTAGGTAACAACGTGCAATCCTGGCAAGAGCTGCAGGACTGGGAAGCAACCTTGGCATGACTTGACAAGGGGAGGAGCACCTGCTCTGAAGCTATGATATACAGGCAGAGCTTTGCAAGTGAGTGCTCAGTGCTATTGGACAGTCTCCTGTCATTGGTGTCTGATGTGGGCAGGAGTGCTGAGGTCACAGATTCTTGGACTAAGATTCTGGAACTCCAAGAGGCAGTGACTTGGCAAAGCATTGTTTAGGGTATTGCTAGGTGACAAAGCCCTCTCAGATGAGTTGCTGAAACACAGAGGTTTCATGGTGGTAGGCTCTAGTGTTTGGGTGACCAGTTTGGAGAGATTTAGTTGACTTTAGGTCAAAGTTCTAGTGTTTGACAAAAAGAAGCAGCCAGGAGAAGATGGGAGGAGGAAGGGAGAAGGTGGTGTGGCCTGCTGGCCCTGCCTAGGTCCTCCACATACAGGACATCTACGACAAAGCCTACCTCTACTAACCTAACCCTAACCCTAACCCTTACCCTAAACCTAACCCTAAACCTAACCTAACACTAACCCTATAACTAACCCTAACCCTAAACCAAACATTAAACCTAAACCTAACCCTAACCCAAACCCTAAGCATGAACCCAACCATAAACCTAACCCTAACCCTAAACCTAACCCTAACCCTAACCCAAACATTAACCCTAAACCTAACCCTAACACAAACCCAAACCCTAACCCAGCCCTAAACCTAACCCAAAATCTAACTGTAACCCTAACACTAACCCTAACACTAAACGTAACACTAAACCAAACCCAAAACCTATACCTAACCCTAACCATAACCCAAACATTAACCCTAAACCTAATCCTAACCCAAACCCTAACCCTAAACCTAACCCTAACCCAAACCCAAACCCTAACCATAACCATAACCCTAACCCTAACCCAATCCCTAACACTAAAGCTAACCCAAAAATTAACCCTAAACCTAACCCTAACCCAAACTCTAACCCTAAACCTAACCCTAACCCAAACCCAAACCCTAACCCTAACCCTAACCGTAACCCAAACCCTAACACTAACCCTAACCCCAATTCTTACCCTTACCCAAACACAAACCCTAACCCTAACCCTAACCCTAACCCTAACCCTAGCCCAAACCCAAACACTAACCCTAACCCTAACCGTAACCCAAACCCAAACCCTAACCCTAAACCAAACCCTAACCATAACCAGAACCCAAACCATTACTCTATCCCTAAACCTAACCCTAACCCTAAACCTAACCCTAAACCAAACGCACACCCTAACCCTAACCCTAACCCAAACCCTATACCTAACCCTAACTCTAACAGAAACATTAACCCTAAACCTAACCCTAACCCAAACCCAAAACCTAACCCTAACTATAACCCTAATCCAAACTCTACCGGTAACCCTAACCCAAACCCTAACCATAACCATAACCCAAACCCTAACCCTAAACCTAAGCCTAGCTCAAACCATAACCCTAACCCAAACCCAAACACAATCCATAACCCTAAACCTAACCTTAACACAAACTCTAACCGTAACCCTAACCCTAACACTAACCCTAACCCTAACCCTAACCCTAAACCTAACACTAACCCAAACCCTAACCCTAACCCTAACCCTAACCCTAACCCAAACATTAAACCTAAAGCTAACCCTAAACCAAACCCTAACAATAAACCTAACGCTAACCCAATCCCTAATCCTAATCCTAACCATAACACAAACCCTAACCCTAACCCTAACCAAACCAAATCCTAACCCTAACCCCAACCCTAATCTTAAACCAAACTCAAACACTAACCCTAATTCTCACCCTAACCCTAATCGAAAACCGAACACTAACCCTACCCCAAACCATAACTCTATCCCAAAACCTAACCTTAAAACTAAACCAAACCCAAACCTTAACCCTGACACTAACCCTAACCCTAACCCTAACCCTAACCCTAACCCAAACCCAAATCCTAACCCTAACACAAAACCTTACCCTAAACCAAACCCTAACCCTATCCCTAATCCTAATCATAATCCTAAACCTAGCCCTAACACAAACGCAAACCCTACCCCTAACCCTAACCCTAACCCTAACTCTAAACCTAACACTAACCCTAACCCTAAC
>JAJHUQ010000032.1:5747500-5750000 GCA_035773235.1 Eospalax fontanierii | reverse complement strand
CAAAGCCTAACCCTAAACCTAACCCTAACCCAAACCCTAACCATAACCATAACCCTAACCCTAACCCAAACCCTAACACTAAAGCTAACATAAACATTAACCCTTAACCGAACCCTAACCCAAACCCTAAACCTAAACCTAACCCTAAAACAAACCCTAACCCTAACCCAAACCCAAACCCTAACCCTAACCCTAATCCTAATCCAAACCAAACCCTAACACTAACCCTAAGCCTAACCCTAACCTAACTCTAATCCAAATCCAAACCCTAAACCTAACCCTAACCCAAACCCTAACCATAACCAGAACCCAAACCATAACTCTATCCCTAAACATAACCCTTACCCTAAACCTAACCCTCACCCAAACGCACACCCTAACCCTATCCCTAACCCTAACCCTAACCTAAGCCAAACCCAAACCCTAACCCTAACCCTAAACCAAACCATAACCCTAATCCTAACCCTAACCCTAACCCAAAACCTAACCTTAACCCTAACCCTAACCCTAACACAAACCCTAACCCTAACCCTAAACCTAAAACAAACCCTAACACTAACCCTAACCCTAACCCAAACCTAAACCCTAACCTAACCCTAAACCTAACAATAACCCAAACCCTAACACTAACCCTAATCCTAACCCTAACCCAAACCCAAACCCTAACACTAACCCTAACCCAAAACATAACCCTAATCCTAACCCTAACCCTAACACAAACCCTAACCTTAACCCTAACCCTAAACCTAACACAAACCCTAACCCTAAACCTAAACCTAACAAAAACCCTAACACTAACCCAAACCAAACCCTAACACTAACCCTAACCCTAACCCTAAACCTAATCCAAATCCAAACCCTAAACCTAACCCTAAACCAAACCCTAACCACAATCAGAACCCAAACCATAACTCTATCCCTAAACATAACCCTTACATTAAACCTAACACTCACCCAAACGGACACGCTAACCCTTACCCTAACCCTAACCCTAACCCTAACCCAAACCCTAACCCTAACCTTAAACTAAACTTAACCATAACCCAAAAGCTAACCCTAACCCTAACCCTAACCCAAACCCTAACCCTATCGCAAACCCTAACCCTAAACCTAAACCTAACCCAAATCCTAACCCTAACCCCAACTCTAACCCTAAACCAAACCCAAACCGAAACCCTAACCCTTACCCTAACCTAAACCCTAACCCTAAACCTAACAGTAACACTAACACAAACCCAAACCCTAATCCTAACACTAACCCTAACCCTCACCCTAACCCAAACGCAAACCCTAAACCTAACATTAACCCTAACCCAAACCCTAACCCTAACGCTAACTCTAACCCAAACCCTAACCCTAACCATAATCCTAACCCTAAACCTAACCCTAACTGTAACCCAAACCCTAAACCTAACACTCACCCTAACCCTAACCCTAACCCAAACCCTAATCCTAACCCTAACACTAACCCTAACCCAAATTTTAACCCTAACCCTAACCCTAACCCTAACCCTAACCCTAACCCTAACAATAACCCAAAACCTAACCCACACCCTAACCCAAACCCTATCCCTAAACCTAACCCAAAACCAAATCCTAACCCTAAACCTAACCCTAACCCTAACCCTAACCCTAAATCCTAACCCTAAACCTAACACTAGCCCAAACACTAACCTAAACCTAACCCTAACACAAACCCTAACCCTAACCCTAACCGTAACCCAACCCAAAACCTAAACCTAACCCTAACCCTAACCCAAATTCTAACCGTAACCCTAACCCTAACCCTAACCCTAACCCTAAACCTAACACTAACACAAACCTTAACCCTATACCTAACCCTAACCCTAACCCAAACATTAACCCTAAACCTAAACCTAAACCTAACCCAAACCCTAACCGTAAACCTAACCCTAACCCTAACCCTAAATCCTAAGACTAAACCTGAACTTAAACCTAACCCAAACGCTAACCTTAACACTAACCCTAACCCTAACCCTAATCCAAACCCACACCCTAACCCTAACCCTAATCCTAAACCAAACCCAAACTCTAACCCTAACCCTAACAATAACCCAAACCCTAAACCTCACCCTAACCCAAACCCTAACCCTAAACCAAAACCAAATCCTAACCCTAAACCTAACCCTAACACAAACCCTTACCCTAACCCTAACCCAAATCCTAACCCTAAACCTAACCCTAGCCCAAACACTAACCCTAAGCCTCACCCTAACACAAACCCTAACCCTAAACCTAACCCTAACACCAACCCTAACCCTAGTCCTAACCCTAACCCAAACCCTAACCCTAAACATAACCCTAACCCAAACATTAACCCTAAACCTAACCCTAAACCAAACCCTAACCCTAAACCTAACACTAACACAAGCCCTAACCCTAACCCTCACCCTAACCCAAACGCAAACCCTAAACCTAACATTAACCCTAACCCAAACCCTAACCCTAAGGCTAACTCTAACCCAAACCCTAACCCTAA
>JAJHUQ010000032.1:5735000-5742500 GCA_035773235.1 Eospalax fontanierii | reverse complement strand
CCTAATCCTAATCGTATCCCTAACCCTAAACCTAACCCTAACCCAAACACTAAACCTAACACTAACCCTAAACCTAACCCTAACCCTAATTCTAACCCTAATCCTAACCATAACCATAACCATAACCCATACCCTAATCGGAGGGTAGCCTTGAACTGATAATCCTCCTGCCTCACCCCCAAGAGTTGAGTTGTACTTTTTTACGAGCAAAGATTGGATTCAGCAATACTGAAAAAGGAAAACATTTTCCCTCATAGAAAACGATGTCCAAAGTAGTTTTCTGATTCAAATGTAGCATATAGTACTTAAGAATCCAATATCAATTATATGGTAAATTCTAGAAAGAAAGAGGTTAGTTATTTAGGTAAAGACGTGCAATCCTGGCAAGAGTTGCAGGACTGGGAAGCAACCTTGGCATGACTTGACCATGGGAAGAGCACCTGCTCTGAAGCTATGATAGACAGGCAGAGCATTGCAAGTGAGTCCAGAGTGCTATTGGTCAGTCTCCTGTCATTGGTGTCTGATGTGGGCAGGAGTGCTTAGGTCACAGAATCTTGGACTAAGATTCTGGAACTCCAAGAGGCAGTGACCTGGCAAAGCATTGTTTAGGGTGTTGCTAGGTGACAAAGCCCTCTCAGATGAGTTGCTGAAACACAGAGGTTTCTTGGTGGTAGGCTCTAATGTTTGGGTGACCAGTTTGGAGAGATTATAGTAGACTTTAGGTCAAAGTTCTAGTGTTTGACAAAAAGAAGCAGCCAGGAGAAGATGGGAGGAGGAGGGGAGAAGATGGTGTGGCCTGCTGGCCCTGCACAGGAACTCCACATACAGGACCTCTACTGCAACGCCTACCTCTACTAACCCTAACCCTAACCCTAACCCTTAACCTAACCCAAACATTAAACCTAAACCTAACCCTAACCAAAACCCTAAGCCTAAACCTAACCATAACCCAAAACCTAACCCTAAACGAAACCCTAACGCTAAACGTAATCCTAACCCTAACCCAAACATTAACCCTAAACCAAACCCTAACCCTAGCCCAAACCCTAACCCTAAACCTAACCCTAACACAAACCCTAACCCTAACCCTAAACCTAACCAAAACTCTAACCGTAACCCTAACACTAACACTAACCCTAACACTAAACCTAACACTAAACCAATCCCTAACCCTATACCTAACCCTAACCCTAACCCAAACATTAACCCTAATCCTAACCCTAACCCAAAGCCTAACCCTAAACCTAACCCTAACCCAAACCCTAACCATAACCATAACCCTAACCCTAACCCAAACTTTAACACTAAAGCTAACCCAAACATTAACCCTAAACCGAACCCTAACCCAAACCCTAAACGTAAACCTAACCCTGACACACACCCTAACCCTAACCCAGACCCAGACCCTAACCCTAACCCTAATCCTAATCCTAACCCAAACCAAACCCTAACACTAACCCTAACCCTAACCCTAACCCTAACCTAACTCTAATCCAAATCCAAACCCTAAAGCTAACCCTAACCCAAACCCTAACCATAACCAGAACCCAAACCATAACTCTATCCCTAAACATAACCCTTACCCTAAACCTAACCCTCACCCAAACGCACACCCTAACCCTATCCCTAACCCTAACCCTAACCTAAGCCAAACCCAAACCCTAACCCTATCCCTAAACCAAACCATAACCCTAATCCTAACCCTAACCCTAACCCAAAACCTAACCTTAACCCTAACCCTAACCCTAACACAAACCCTAACCCTAACCCTAAACCTAACACAAACCCTAACACTAACCCTAACCCTAACCCAAACCTAAACCCTAACCTAACCCTAACCCTAACAATAACCCAAACCCTAACACTAACCCTAATCCTAACCCTAACCCAAACCCAAACCCTAACACTAACCCTAACCCAAAACATAACCCTAACCCTAACCCTGACCCTAACCCAAACCCTAACCTTAACCCTAACCCTAAACCTAACACAAACCCTAACCCTAACCCTAAACCTAACAAAAACCCTAACACTAACCCAAACCAAACCCTAACACTAACCCTAAACCTAACCCTAAACCTAATCCAAATCCAAACCCTAAACCTAACCCTAACCCAAACCCTAACCATAATCAGAACCCAAACCATAACTCTATCCCTAAACATAACCCATACCCTAAACCTAACACTCACCCAAACGGACACCCTAACCCTTACCCTAACCCTAACCCTAACCCTAACCCAAACCCTAACCCTAACCTTAAACTAAACTTAACCATAACCCAAAAGCTAACCCTAACCCTAACCCTAACCCAAACCCTAACCCTATCGCAAACCCTAACCCTAAACCTAAGCCTAACCCAAATCCTAACCCTAACCCCAACTCTAACCCTAAACCAAACCCAAACCGAAACCCTAACCCTAACCCTAACCTAAACCCTAACCCTAAACCTAACAGTAACACTAACACAAACCCAAACCCTAATCCTAACATTAACCCTAACCCTCACCCTAACCCAAACGCAAACCCTAAACCTAACATTAACCCTAACCCAAACCCTAACCCTAACGCTAACTCTAACCCAAACCCTAACCCTAACCATAATCCTAACCCTAAACCTAACCCTAACTGTAACCCAAACCCTAACCCTAACACTAACCCTAACCCTAACCCTAACCCAAACCCTAATCCTAACCCTAACACTAACCCTAACCCAAATTTTTACCCTAACACTAACCCTAACCCTAACCCTAACCCTAACCCTAACAATAACCCAAAACCTAACCCTCACCCTAACCCAAACCCTAACCCTAACCCTAACCCAAAACCAAATCCTAACCCTAAACCTAACCCTAACACAAACCCAAACCCTAACCCTAACTCAAATCCTAACCCTAAACCTAACACTAGCCCAAACACTAACCTAAACCTAACCCTAACACAAACCCTAAACCTAACACTAACCGTAACCCAACCCAAAACCTAAACCTAACCCTAACCCTAACCCAAATTCTAACCGTAACCCTAACACTAAACCTAACCCTAAGCCCAAACCTAACACTAACACAAACCTTAACCCTATACCTAACCCTAACCCTAACCCAAACATTAACCCTAAACCTAAACCTAACCCAAACCCTAACCGTAAACCTAACCCTAACCCTAACCCTAACCCTAAAACCTAAGACTAAACCTGAACTTAAACCTAACCCAAACGTGAACCTTAACACTAACCCTAACCCTAACCCTAATCCAAACCCACACCCTAATCCTAACCCTAATCCTAAACCAAACCCAAACTCTAACCCTAACCCTAACAATAACCCAAACCCTAAACCTCACCCTAACCCAAATCCTAACCCTAACCCAAAACCAAATCCTAACCCTAAACCTAACCCTAACAGAAACCCTAACCCTAAACCTAACCCAAATCCTAACCCTAAACATAACCCTAGCCCAAACACTAACCCTAAACCTAACCCTAACACAAACCCTAACCCTAAACCTAACCCTAACACAAACCCTAACCCTAATCCTAACCCTAAGCCAAACCCTAACCCTAAACATAACCCTAACCCAAACATTAACCCTAAACCTAACACTAAACCAAACCCTAACCCTAAACCTAACACTAACACAAGCCCTAACCCTAACCCTCACCCTAACCCAAACGCAAACCCTAAACCTAACATTAACCCTAACCCAAACCCTAACCCTAACGCTAACTCTAACCCAAACCCTAACCCTAACCATAATCCTAACCCTAAACCTAACCCTAACTGTAACCCAAACCCTAACCCTAACAATAACCCTAACCCTAACCCTAACCCAAACCCTAATCCTAACCCTAACACTAACCCTATCCCAAATTTTAACCCTAACGCTAACCCTAACCCTAACCCTAACCCTAACCCTAACAATAACCCAAAACCTAACCCTCACCCTAACCCAAACCCTAACCCTAACCCTAACCCAAAACCAAATCCTAACCCTAAACCTAACCCTCACACAACCCCAAACCCTACCCCTAATCCAAATCCTCACCCTAAACCTAACACTAGCCCAAACACTAACCTAAACCTAACCCTAACACAAACCCTAACCCTAACCGTAATCCAACCCAAAACCTAAACCTAACCCTAACCCTAACCCAAATTCTAACCGTAACCCTAACCCTAACCCTAACCCTAAACCTAACACTAACACAAACCTTAACCCTAATCCTAACCCTAACCCTAACCCTAATTCTAACCCAAACCCTAACCCTAACCCTAACCCTAACCCAAACCCTAATCCTAACCCTAACACTAACCCTAACCCAAATTTTAACCCTAAACCTAACCCTAACCATAACCCTAACCCTAAACCTAACCCAAACCCTAACACTTACCGTAAACGTAACCTTAACAGTAACTCTAACGCTAACCGTAACCCAAACCCTAACCC
The DNA here is from genome assembly GCA_035773235.1 of Eospalax fontanierii. Classification (NCBI taxonomy): domain Eukaryota; kingdom Metazoa; phylum Chordata; class Mammalia; order Rodentia; family Spalacidae; genus Eospalax; species Eospalax fontanierii. The sequence continues at coordinate 5,738,054 of JAJHUQ010000032.1, read as the reverse complement.
TAATCCTAACCAAAACCCAAACCCTAATCCTAACCGTAACCCTAACCCTAACCCTAACCCTAACCCTAATCCTAACGCAAAACAAACCCTAACACTAACCCTAACCCTAAACCTAACTCTAAGCCAAACCCAAACCCTAACCCTAAACCTAACCCTTACACTTAAACTCTAACACCAAAACTCTAACCGTAACCCTAACACTAACCATAACCCTAACACTAAACCTAACAATAAAAAAATCCCTATCCCTATACCTAACCCTAACCCTAACACAAACATTAAACCTAACCCTAACCCTAACCCAAAGCCTAACCCTAAACCTAACCCTAACCCAAACCCTAACCATAACCATAACCCTAACAAAAACCCAAACCCAAACACTAAAACTAACCCAAACATTAACCCTAAACCCAAGCCTAAACCAAACCCTAAACCTAAACCTAACCCTAACACAAACCCTAACCCTAACCCAAACCCAAACCCTAACCCTAACCCTAATCCTAACCCAAACCCAAACCCTAAACGTAACCCTAACCCTAACCCAAAACCTAACCGTAAACAGAATCCAAACCATAACACTATCCCTAAACCTTACCCTAACCCTAAACCTAACCCTAACCCAAACGCACACTCTAACCCTAACCCTAACTCTAACCCTAACCCAAACCATAACACTAACCGTAACCCTAAACCAAACCCTAACTCTAACCCTAACCCTAACCCAAACCCAAACACTAACATAACCCTAACCCTAACAATAACTCAAACCCTAACCCTAACCCTAACCCAAAACCTAAACCTAACCCTACCCCACACTCCAACCCAAACCCAAAACCTAACTGTAACCCTCACCCAAACCATAACCCTAATCCTAACCCTAACCCTAACCCAAAACCTAACCCTAACCCTAACCCTAACCCTAACTCTAACCCTAACCCTAACCCAAACCCAAATCCTAACCTTAAACTATACTTAAAACTAACCCAAACGGTATCCCTAACACTTACCCTTAGCCTAACCTTTTCCCAATCCTCACCTTATCGCCAACCCTCACCCTAAACCTAACCTAAACCCTAACCCTAACCCTAACACTAACCATAACCCAAACCCAAACCTTAATCCTAACACTAACCCTAACAATAACCCTAACACTCACCCTAACCCAAACGGAAACCATAAACCTAACCCTAAACCTAACTCAAATCCTAACACTAACCCTAACCCTAAACCTAACCCTAACCCTAATCCTAACCCTAACCCTAACCCAAACCATAACCCTAATCCTAATCGTATCCCTAACCCTAAACCTAACCCTAACCCAAACACTAACCCTAACCCTAACCCTAAACCTAAACCTAACCCTAATTCTAACCCTAACCCTAACCATAAACATAACCATAACCCATGCCCTAATCCCAGGGTACCCTTGAACTGATAATCCTCCTGCCTCACCCCAAAGATTTCAGTTGTACTTTTTTAAGAGCAAAGATTCGATTCAGCAACAATGAAAAAGGAAAATATTTTCCCTCATAGAGAACGATGCCCAAAGTAGTTTTCTGATTCAAATGTAGCTTATACTACTGAAGAATCCAATATCAATAATATGGTAATTTCTAGAAAGAATGAGGTTGGTTATTTAGGTAACCACGTGCAATCCTAGCAAGAGCTGCAGGACTGGGAAGCAACCTTGGCATGACTTGACCAGGGGAGGAGCACCTGCTCTGAAGCTCTGATAGAGAGGCAGAGCTTTGCAAGTGAGTGCTGAGTACTATTCGTCAGTCTCCTGTCACTGGTGTCTGATGTGGGCAGGAGTGCTGAGGTCACAGAATCTTGGACTAAGATTCTGGAACTCCAAGAGGCAGTGACCTGGCAAAGCATTGTTTAGGGTGTTGCTAGGTGACAAAGCCCTCTCAGATGAGTTGCTGAAACACAGATGTTTCTTGGTGGTAGGCTCTAGTGTTTGGGTGACCAGTTTAGAGAGATTTAGTTGACTTTAGGACAAAGTTCTAGTGTTTGACAAAAGAAGCAGCCAGGAGAAAACGGGAGGAGGAAGGGTGAAGGTGGTGTGGCCTGCTGGCCCTGCCCAGGCCCTCCACAAACAGGACCTCTATTACAAAGCCTACCTCTACTAACCTAACCCTAACCCTAACCCTAACCCTAACCCTAACCCTAACCCAAACATTAAACCTAAACCTAACCTTAACCCAAAACCTAAGCCTAAACCTAACCATAACAAAAACCCTAACCCTAACCCTAACCCTAACCCTAACCCTAACCCTAACCCTAACCCAAACCCTAACCCAAAACCTAAACCTAACCCAAACCCAAACCCTAACCCTAACCCTATCCCTAACCCAAAACCAAACCCAAACCCTTACCCTAACCCTAAACTTAACCCAAATCCAACCCCTAACCCTAACCCTAACCCAAACCCTAACCCTAAACCTAATCCTAACCCTAACCCAAACATTAACCCTAACCCTAACCCTAAACCTAGCCCAAACCCTAACCCTAATCCTAACCCTAACACAAACCCTAACCCTATCCTAACACAAACCCAAACCCTAACCCAGCCCTAAACCTAACCCAAACTCTTACCGTAACCCTAACCCTAACCCTAATCCTAACCCTAACCCTAACCCTAACCCTAACCCTAACCGTATACCTAACCCTAACCCTAAGCCAAATATTACCCCTAAACCTTACCCTTACCCAAACCCTAACCCTAAAACCAACCCTAACCCAAACCCTAACCATAACCATAAACCTAACCCTAACCCAAACCCTAACCCTAAAGCTACTCCAAACATTAACCCGAAACCTAACCCTAACCCAAACCCTAACCCTAAACCTAACCCTAACCCAAACCCAAACCCAAACCCTAACCTAACCCTAACCGTAACCCAAACCCAAACCCTAACCCTAACCCTAAACCTAAACCAAACCCTAGCCCTAACCCTAACCCAAACCCAAACCCTAACACAAACCGTAACCCTAATCCTAACCTTAACCCTAACCCTAATCCTAACGAAACACAAACCCTAACCCTAACCC
>JAJHUQ010000032.1:5720000-5732500 GCA_035773235.1 Eospalax fontanierii | reverse complement strand
AACCCTAACCCTAACCCAAACCCTAACACTAACCCTAACCCTAACCCAAACAATAACTCTAACCCTAACCCTAACCCAAACCCAAACCCTAACCCTAACCCTAAACGTATCCCAAACCCTAGCCCTAACCCTAACCCAAACCCAAATCCTAACCCAAACCCTAATCCTAACCCTAGCCCTAACCCTAATCCTAACGCAAAGGAAACCCTAACACTAACCCTACCCCTAACCCTAACCCTAAGCCAAACCCAAACCCTAGCCCTAAACCTAACCCTAACCCAAACGCACACCCTAACCCTAACCCAAACCCTAACCCTAAAGCTAATCCAAACATTAACCCGAAACCTAACCCTAACCCAAACCCTAACCATAAACCTAACCCTAACCCAAACCCAAACCCAAACCCTAACCTAACCCTAACCGTAACCCAAACCCAAACCCTAACCCTAACCCTAAACCTAAACCAAACCCTAGCCCTAACCCTAACCCAAACCCAAACCCTAACCCAAACCGTAACCGTAATCCTAACCTTAACCCTAACCCTAATCCTAACGAAACACAAACCCTAACCCTAACCCTAACCCTAACCCTAACCCTAACCCTAACCCTAAGCCAAACCCAAACCCTAACCCTAACCCTAACCCAAACCATAACCCTAATCCTAACCCTAACCCTAACACAAACCCTAACCCTTACCCTAAACCTAACACAAACCCTAACACTAACCCTAACCCTAACCCAAACCCAAACCCTAACCTAACCCTAACCCTAACAATAACCCAAATCCTAACACTAACCCTAAACCTAACCCTAACCCAAACCCAAACCCTAACCCTAACCCTAACCCAAACCATAACCCTAATCCAAACCCTAACCCTAACCCAAACCCTAACCTTAACCCTAACCCTAACCCTAACACAAACCCTAAACCTAACCCTAAACCTAACACAAACCCTAACACTAACCCAAACCAAACCCTAACACCAACCCTAACCCTAACGCTAACACTAAACCTAACCCTAACACTAATCCAAATCCAAACCCTAAACCTAACCCTAACCGAAACCCTAACCATAACCTGAACCCAAACCATAACTCTATCCCTAAATATAACCCTTACCCTAAACCTAACCCTCACCCAAACGCACACCCTAACCCTAACCCTAACACTAACCCTAACCCAAACCCTAAACCTAACCTTAAACTAAACTTAACCATAACCCAAACGCTAACCCTGACCCTAACCCTAACCCAAACCCTAACCCTATGGCAAAACCTAACCCTAAACCTAAGCCTAACGCAAATCCTAACCCTAACCCCAACTCTAACCCTAAACCATACCCAAACCGAAACCCTAACCCTAACCCTAACCTAAACCCTAACCCTAAACCTAACAGTAACCCTAAGCCAAACCCAAACCCTAATCCTAACACTAACCCTAGCCCTAAACCTAACCCTCACCCTAACCCAAACGCAAACCCTAAACCAAACCCTAACCCTAACCCAAACCCTAACTCTAACCCAACCCCTAACCATAACCCTAACCCTAACCCAAACCCTAACACTAACCCTAACCCTAACCCAAACACTAACCCTAACCCTAACCCTAACCCAAACCCAAACCCTAATCCTAACCCTAAACCTAACCCAAACCCAAGCCCTAACTCTAACCCAAACCCAAAACCTAACCCAAACCCTAATCCTAACCCTAACCCTAACCCTAATCCTAACGCAAAGCAAACCCTAACACTAACCCTAACCCTAACCGTAACCCTAAGTCAAACCCAAACCCTAGCCCTAAACCTAACCCTAACCCAACCGCACACCCTAACCCTAACCCTAACCCTAACCCTAACCCAAAAATTAACCCTAACCTTAAATTAAACTTAACCCTAACGCAAACGTTAACCCTAACCCTAACCTTAACCGTAACCCTAATCCTAACCCTAACCTTAACCCAAATCCTAACCTTATCACAAACCCTAACCCTAAACCTAACCTAAACCCTAACCCTAACCCTAACACTAACCCTAACCCAAACCCAAACTTTAATCCTAACACTAACCCTAACCCTAACCCTAACACTCACCCTAACCCAAACGGAAACCCTAAACCTAACCCTAAGCCTAACCCAAACCCTAACCCTAACCCTAAACCTAATCCTACCCCTAAACCTAACCCAAACCATAACCCTAATCTTAATCGTATCCCTAAACCTAAACCTAACCCTAACCCAAACACTAAAACTAACACTAACCCTAAACCTAACCCTAACCCTAATTCTAACCCTAATCCTAACCATAACCATAACCATAACCCATACCCTAATCGGAGGGTAGCCTTGAACTGATAATCCTCCTGCCTCACCCCCAAGAGTTGAGTTGTACTTTTTTAAGAGCAAAGATTGGATTCAGCAACATTGAAAAAGGAAAATATTTTCCCTCATAGAAAACGATGTCCAAATTAGTTTTCTGATTCAAATGTAGCATATAGTACTTAAGAATCCAATATCAATAATATGGTAATTTCTAGAAAGAATGAGGTTGGTTATTTAGGTAACCACGTGCAATCCTGGCAAGAGCTGCAGGACTGGGAAGCAACCTTGGCATGACTTGACCATGGGAGGAGCACCTGCTCTGAAGCTATGATAGACAGGCAGAGCTTTGCAAGTGAGTCCAGAGTGCTATTGTTCAGTCTCCTGTCATTGGTGTCTGATGTGGGCAGGAGTGCTTAGGTCACAGAATCTTGGACTAAGATTCTGGAACTCCAAGAGGCAGTGACCTGGCAAAGCATTGTTTAGGGTGTTGCTAGGTGACAAAGCCCTCTCAGATGAGTTGCTGAAACACAGAGGTTTCTTGGTGGTAGGCTCTAATGTTTGGATGACCAGATTGGAGAGATTATAGTAGACTTTAGGTCAAAGTTCTAGTGTTTGACAAAAAGAAGCAGCCAGGAGAAGATGGGAGGAGGAGGGGAGAAGATGGTGTGGCCTGCTGGCCCTGCACAGGGCCTCCACATAAAGGACCTCTACTGCAACGCCTACCTCTACTAACCCTAACCCTAACCCTAACCCAAACATTAAACCTAAACCTAACCCTAACCCAAACCCTAAGCCTAAACCTAACCATAACCCAGAACCTAACCCTAAACGAATCCCTAACGCTAAACTTAATCCTAACCCTAAACCAAACATTAACCCTAAACCAAACCCTAACCCTAGCCCAAACCCTAACCCTAAACCTAACCCTAACACAAACCCTAACCCTAACCCTAAACCTAACCAAAACTCTAACCGTAACCCTAACACTTACCCTAACCCTAACACTAAACCTAACACTAAACCAATCCCTAACCCTATATCTAACCCTAACCCTAACCCAAACATTAACCCTAATCCTAACCCTAACCCAAAGCCTAACCCTAATCCTAACCCTAACCCAAACCCTAACCATAACCATAACCCTAACCCTAACCCAAACCCTAACAGTAATGCTAACCCAAATATTAACGCTAAACCGAACCATAACCCAAACCCTAACGCTAAACCTAACCCTAACACAAACCCTAACCCTAACCCAAACCGAAACCCTAACCCTAACCCTAATCCTAACCCAACCTCAAACCCTAAACCTAACCCTAACCCTAACCCCAAACCTAACCGTAAGCAGAATCCAAACCGTAACACTATCCCTAACCTAACCCTAACACTAAACCTAACCCTAACCCAAACGCACACGCTAACCCTAACCCTAACTCTAACCCTAACACTAACCCTAACCCTAAACCAAACCCTAACTCTAACCCTAAACATAACCCAAACCCAAACACTAACCTAAAACTAACCCTAACAATAACCCAAACCCTAACCCTAACCCTAACCCAAAACCTAACCCTAACCCTAAACCACACTCCAAACCAAACCCAAAACCTAACTGTAACCCTCAACCAAACCATAACCCTAATCCTAACCCTAACCCTAACATAAAACCCTAACCCTAACCCTAACCCTAACCCTAACCCTAACCCAAACCCAAATCCTAAACTTATACTAAACTTAAAACTAACCCTTATCCTAACCTTATCGCAAACCCTCACCCTAAACCTAACCTAAAACCTAACACTAACCCTAACACTAACCATAACCCAAACCCAAACCCTATACCTAACCCTATCCCTCACCCTAACCCTAACCCTAACCCTAACCCTAAACCTAAACCTAACCCTAATTCTAACCCTAAACCTAACCATAACCATAACCATAACCCATACCCTAATCCCACGGTATCCTTGAACTCATAATCCTCCTGCCTCACCCCAAAGTGTTCAGTTGTACTTTTTTAAGAGCAAAGATTGGATTCAGCAACAATGAAAAAGGAAAATATTTTCCCTCATAGAGAACGATGCCCAAAGTAGTTTTCTGAATCAAATGTAGCTTATAGTACTGAAGAATCCAATATCAATAATATGGTAATTTCTAGAAAGAATGAGGTTGGTTATTTAGGTAACCACGTGCAATCCTGGCAAGAGCTGCAGGACTGGGAAGCAACCTTGGCATGACTTGACCAGGGGAGGAGCACGTGCTCTGAAGCTCTTATAAACAGGCAGAGCTTTGCAAGTGAGTGCTGAGTACTATTCGACAGTCTCCTGTCACTGGTGTCTGATGTGGGCAGGAGTGCTGAGGTCACAGAATCTTGGACTAAGATTCTGGAACTCCAAGTGGCAGTGACATGGCAAAGCATTGTTTAGGGGGTTGCTAGGTGACAAAGCCCTCTCAGATGAGTTGCTGAAAAACAGATGTTTCTTGGTGGTAGGCTCTAGTGTTTGGGTGACCAGTTTAGAGAGATTTAGTTGACTTTAGGACAAAGTTCTAGTGTTTCACAAAAGAAGCAGCCAGGAGAAAATGGGAGGAGGAGGGGTGAAGGTGGTGTGGCCTGCTGGCCCTGCCCAGGGTCTCCACATACAGGAACTCTACTACAAAGCCTACCTCTACTAATCCTAACCCTAACGCTAACCCTAACCCAAACATTAAACCTAAACCTAACCCTAACCCAAAACCTAAGCCTAAACCTAACCATAACCCAAACCCTAACCCTAACCCTAACCCTAACCCTAACCCAAACCCAAACATTAAACCTAAACCTAACCCTAACCCAAAACCTAAGCCTAAACCTAACCATAACCCAAACCCTAACCCTAACCCTAACCCAACACCTAACCCTAACCCTAACCCAAACCCTAACCCTAAACCTAATCCTAACCCTAACCCAACATTAACCCTAACCCTAACCCTAACCCTACCGCAAACCCTAATCCTAACCCTAACACAAACCCTAACCCTAACCCTAACACAAACCCAAACCCTAACCCAGCCCTAAACCTAACCCAAACTCTTACCGTAACCCTAACCCTAACCCTAACCCTAACACTAAACCTAACACTAAATCAAACCCTAACCGTATACCTAACCCTACCCCCAACCCACATATTACCCCTAATCCTAACCCTAACCCAAACCCTAACCCTAAACCCAAACCTAACCCAAACCCTAACCATAACCATAAACCTAACCCTAACCTAACCCTAAACCTATCCTAACACTAAACCTATACCTAACCCTAACACTAACCCAAACCCTAATGCTAACCCTAACACTAACCCTAACCCAGATTTTAACCCTAAACCTAACCCTAACCCTAACCATAACCCTATCCCTAACCCAAACCCTAACACTAACCCTAACCCTAACCCAAACAATAACTCTAACCCTAACCCTAACCCAAACCCAAACCATAACCCTAACCCTAAACCTAACCCAAACCCTAGCCCTAACCCTAACCCAAACCCAAACCCTAACCCTAATCCTAACCCTAACCCTAACCCTAATCCTAACGCAAAGCAAACCCTAACACTAACCCTAACCCTAACCCTAACCCTAAGCCAAACCCAAACCCTAGCCCTAAACCTAACCCTAACCCAAACGAACACCCTAACCCTAACCCTAACCCTAACCCTAACCCAAAAACTAACCCTGACCTTAAACTAAACTTAACCCTAACCCAAACGTTAACCCTAACCCTAACCTTAACCCTAACCCTAATCCTAACCCTAACCTTAACACAAATCCTAAACTTATCAGAAACCCTAACCCTAAACCTAACCTAAACCCTAACCCTAACCCTAACCGTAGCCCTAACCCAAACCCAAACTTTAATCCCAACACTATCCCTAACCCTAACCCTAACACTCACCCTAACCCAAACGGAAACCCTAAACCTAACCCTAACCCTAACCCAAACCCTAACCCTAACCATAAACCTAATCCTACCCCTAACCCTAACCCAAAAAATAACCCTAATCCTAAACGTATCCCTAACCCTAAACCTAACCCTAACCCAAACACTAAACCTACCACTAACCCTAAACCTAACCCTAACCCTAATTCTAACCCTAATCCTAACCATAACCATAACCATAACCCATACCCTAATCGGAGGGTAGCCTTGAACTGATAATCCTCCTGCCTCACCCCCAAGAGTTGAGTTGTACTTTTTTAAGAGCAAAGATTGGATTCAGCAACATTGAAAAAGGAAAATATTTTCCCTCATAGAAAACGATGTCCAAAGTAGTTTTCTGATTCAAATGTAGCATATAGTACTTAAGAATCCAATATCAATAATATGGTAAATTCTAGAAAGAAAGAGGTTGGTTATTTAGGTAAAGACGTGCAATCCTGGCAAGAGATGCAGGACTGGGAAGCAACCTTGGCATGACTTGACCATGGGAGGAGCACCTGCTCTGAAGCTATGATAGACAGGCAGAGTTTGCAAGTGAGTCCAGAGTGCTATTGGTCAGTCTCCTGTCATTGGTGTCTGATGTGGGCAGGAGTGCTTAGGTCACAGAATCTTGGACTAAGATTCTGGAACTCCAAGAGGCAGTGACCTGGCAAAGCATTGTTTAGGGTGTTGCTAGGTGACAAAGCCCTCTCAGATGAGTTACTGAAACACAGAGGTTTCTTGCTGGTAGGTTCTAATGTTTGGCTGATCAGTTTGGAGAGATTATAGTAGACTTTAGGTCAAAGTTCCAGTGTTTGACAAAAAGAAGCAGCCAGGAGAAGATGGGAGGAGGAGGGGAGAAGATGGTGTGGCCTGCTGGCCCTGCACAGGACCTCCACATACAGGACCTCTACTGCAACGCCTACCTCTACTAACCCTAACCCTAACCCTAACCCTAACCCTAACCCAAACATTAAACCTAAACCTAACCCTAACCCAAACCCTAAGCCTAAACCTAACCATAACCCAAAACCTAACCCTAAACGAAACCCTAACGCTAAACCTAATCCTAACCTTAACCCAAACATTAACCCTAAACCAAACCCTAACCCTAGCCCAAACCCTAAACCTAAAGCTAACCCTAACACAAACCCTAACCCTAACCCTAAACCTAACCAAAACTCTAACCGTAACCCTAACACTAACCCTAACCCTAACACTAAACCTAACACTAAACCAATCCCTAACCCTATACCTAACCCTAACCCTAACCCAACCATTAACCCTAATCCTAACCCTAACCCAAACCCTAACCATAACCCTAACCCTAACCCTAACCAAACCCTAACACTAAAGCTAACCCAAACATTAACCCTAAACCGAACCCTAACCCAAACCCTAAACCTAAACCTAACCCAAACCCAAACCCCAACCCTAACCCTAATCCTAACCCAAACCCAAACCCTAAACCTAACCCTAATCCTAACCCAAAACCTAACCGTAAGCAGAATCCAAACCGTAACACTATCCCTAACCTAACCCTAACCCTAACCCTAACCCTAACCCAAACGCACACCCTAACCCTAACCCTAACTCTAACCCTAACACTAACCCTAACCCTAAACCAAACCGTAACTCTAACCCTAAACCTAACCCAAACCCAAACACTAACCTAAAACTAACCCTAACAATAACCCAAACCCTAACCCTAACCCTAACCCAAAACCTAACACTAACCCTACCCCACACTCCAAACCAAACCCAAAACCTAACTGTAACCCTCACCCAAACCATAACCCTAATCCTAACCCTAACCCTAACATAAAACCCTAACCCTAACCCTAACTCTAACCCTAACCCTAACCCAAACCCAAATCCTAAACTTAAACTAAACTTAAAACTAAAACTTATCCTAACCTTATCGCAAACCCTCACCCTAAACCTAACCTAAACCCTAACCCTAACCCTAACACTAACCATAACCCAAACCCAAACCCTATACCTAACCCTATCCCTCACCCTAACCCTAACCCTAACCCTAACCCTAACCCTAAACCTAACCCTAATTCTAACCCTAAACCTAACCATAACCATAACCATAACCCATACCCTAATCCCACGGTACCCTTGAACTCATAATCCTCCTGCCTCACCCAAAGAGTTCAGTTGGACTTTTTTAAGAGCAAAGATTGGATTCAGCAACAATGAAAAAGGAAAATATTTTCCCTCATAGAGAACGATGCCCAAAGTAGTTTTCTGATTCAAATGTAGCTTATACTACTGAAGAATCCAATATCAATAATATGGTAATTTCTAGAAAGAATGAGGTTGGTTATTTAGGTAACCACGTGCAATCCTGGCAAGAGCTGCAGGACTGGGAAGCAACCTTGGCATGACTTGACCATGGGAGGAGCACCTGCTCTGAAGCTATGATAGACAGGCAGAGCTCTGCAAGTGAGTGCTGAGTGCTATTGTTCAGTCTCCTGTCATTAGTGTCTGATGTGGGCAGGAGTGCTGAGGTCACAGAATCTTGGACTAAGATTCTGGAACTCCAAGAGGCAGTGACCAGGCAAACATTGTTTAGGGTGTTGCTAGGTGACAAAGCCCTCTCAGGTGAGTTGCTGAAACACAGAGTTTTCTTGGTGGTAGGCTCTAGTCTTTGGGTGACCAGTTTGGAGAGATTTAGTTGATTTTAGGTCAAAGATCTAGTGTTTCACAAAAGAAGCAGCCAGGAGAAAATGGGAGGAGGAGGGGTGAAGGTGGTGTGGCCTGCTGGCCCTGCCCAGGGTCTCCACATACAGGAACTCTACTACAAAGCCTACCTCTACTAATCCTAACCCTAACGCTAACCCTAACCCAAACATTAAACCTAAACCTAACCCTAACCCAAAAACTAAGCCTAACACTAACCATAACCCAAACACTAACCCTAACCCTAACCCTAACCCTAACCCAAACCCAAACATTAAACCTAAACCTAACCCTAACCCAAAACCTAAGCCTAAACCTAACCATAACCCAAACCCTAACCCTAACCCTAACCCAACACCTAACCCTAACCCTAACCCAAACCCTAACCCTAAACCTAATCCTAACCCTAACCCAACATTAACCCTAACCCTAACCCTAACCCTACCGCAAACCCTAATCCTAACCCTAACACAAACCCTAACCCTAACCCTAACACAAACCCAAACCCTAACCCAGCCCTAAACCTAACCCAAACTCTTACCGTAACCCTAACCCTAACCCTAACCCTAACACTAAACCTAACACTAAATCAAACCCTAACCGTATACCTAACCCTAACCCTAACCCAAATATTACCCCTAATCCTAACCCTAACCCAAACCCTAACCCTAAACCCAAACCTAACCCAAACCCTAACCATAACCATAAACCTAACCCTAACCTAACCCTAAACCTATCCTAACACTAAACCTATACCTAACCCTAACACTAACCCAAACCCTAATGCTAACCCTAACACTAACCCTAACCCAGATTTTAACCCTAAACCTAACCCTAACCCTAACCATAACCCTATCCCTAACCCAAACCCTAACACTAACCCTAACCCTAACCCAAACAATAACTCTAACCCTAACCCTAACCCAAACCCAAACCATAACCCTAACCCTAAACCTAACCCAAACCCTAGCCCTAACCCTAACCCAAACCCAAACCCTAACCCTAATCCTAACCCTAACCCTAACCCTAATCCTAACGCAAAGCAAACCCTAACACTAACCCTAACCCTAACCCTAACCCTAAGCCAAACCCAAACCCTAGCCCTAAACCTAACCCTAACCCAAACGAACACCCTAACCCTAACCCTAACCCTAACCCTAACCCAAAAACTAACCCTGACCTTAAACTAAACTTAACCCTAACCCAAACGTTAACCCTAACCCTAACCTTAACCCTAACCCTAATCCTAACCCTAACCTTAACACAAATCCTAAACTTATCAGAAACCCTAACCCTAAACCTAACCTAAACCCTAACCCTAACCCAAACACTAACCCTAACCCAAACCCAAACTTTAATCCTAACACTAACCCTAACCCTAACCCTAACACTCACCCTAACCCAAACGGAAACCCTAAACCTAACCCTAACCCTAACCCAAACCCTAACCCTAACCATAAACCTAATCCTACCCCTAACCCTAACCCAAAAAATAACCCTAATCCTAATCGTATCCCTAACCCTAAACCTAACCCTAACCCAAACACTAAACCTACCACTAACCCTAAACCTAACCCTAACCCTAATTCTAACCCTAATCCTAACCATAACCATAACCATAACCCATACCCTAATCGGAGGGTAGCCTTGAACTGATAATCCTCCTGCCTCACCCCCAAGAGTTGAGTTGTACTTTTTTAAGAGCAAAGATTGGATTCAGCAACATTGAAAAAGGAAAATATTTTCCCTCATAGAAAACGATGTCCAAAGTAGTTTTCTGATTCAAATGTAGCATATAGTACTTAAGAATCCAATATCAATAATATGGTAAATTCTAGAAAGAAAGAGGTTGGTTATTTAGGTAAAGACGTGCAATCCTGGCAAGAGATGCAGGACTGGGAAGCAACCTTGGCATGACTTGACCATGGGAGGAGCACCTGCTCTGAAGCTATGATAGACAGGCAGAGTTTGCAAGTGAGTCCAGAGTGCTATTGGTCAGTCTCCTGTCATTGGTGTCTGATGTGGGCAGGAGTGCTTAGGTCACAGAATCTTGGACTAAGATTCTGGAACTCCAAGAGGCAGTGACCTGGCAAAGCATTGTTTAGGGTGTTGCTAGGTGACAAAGCCCTCTCAGATGAGTTACTGAAACACAGAGGTTTCTTGCTGGTAGGTTCTAATGTTTGGCTGATCAGTTTGGAGAGATTATAGTAGACTTTAGGTCAAAGTTCCAGTGTTTGACAAAAAGAAGCAGCCAGGAGAAGATGGGAGGAGGAGGGGAGAAGATGGTGTGGCCTGCTGGCCCTGCACAGGACCTCCACATACAGGACCTCTACTGCAACGCCTACCTCTACTAACCCTAACCCTAACCCTAACCCTAACCCTAACCCAAACATTAAACCTAAACCTAACCCTAACCCAAACCCTAAGCCTAAACCTAACCATAACCCAAAACCTAACCCTAAACGAAACCCTAACGCTAAACCTAATCCTAACCCTAGCCCAAACATTAACCCTAAACCAAACCCTAACCCTAGCCCAAACCCTAACACTAAACCTAACCCTAACACAAACCCTAACCCTAACCCCAAACCTAACCAAAACTCTAACCGTAACCCTAACACTAACCCTAACCCTAACACTAAACCTAACACTAAACCAATCCCTAACCCTATACCTAACCCTAACCCTAACCCAACCATTAACCCTAATCCTAACCCTAACCCAAACCCTAACCATAACCCTAACCCTAACCCTAACCAAACCCTAACACTAAAGCTAACCCAAACATTAACCCTAAACCGAACCCTAACCCAAACCCTAAACCTAAACCTAACCCAAACCCAAACCCTAACCCTAACCCTAATCCTAACCCAAACCCAAACCCTAAACCTAACCCTAATCCTAACCCAACACCTAACCGTAAGCAGAATCCAAACCGTAACACTATCCCTAACCTAACCCTAACCCTAAACCTAACCCTATCCCAAACGCACACTCTAACCCTAACCCTAACTCTAACCCTAACACTAACCCTAACCCTAAACCAAACCGTAACTCTAACCCTAATCCTAACCCAAACCCAAACACTAACCTAAAACTACCCCTAACAATAACCCAAACCCTAACCCTAACCCTAACCCAAAACCTAACACTAACCCTACCCCACACTCCAAACCAAACCCAAAACCTAACTGTAACCCTCACCCAAACCATAACCCTAATCCTAACCCTAACCCTAACATAAAACCCTAACCCTAACCCTAACTCTAACCCTAACCCTAACCCAAACCCAAATCCTAAACTTAAACTAAACTTAAAACTAAAACTTATCCTAACCTTATCGCAAACCCTCACCCTAAACCTAACCTAAACCCTAACCCTAACCCTAACACTAACCTTAACCCAAACCCAAACCCTATACCTAACCCTATCCCTCACCCTAACCCTAACCCTAACCCTAACCCTAACCCTAAACCTAACCCTAATTCTAACCCTAAACCTAACCATAACCATAACCATAACCCATACCCTAATCCCACG
>JAJHUQ010000032.1:5712500-5715000 GCA_035773235.1 Eospalax fontanierii | reverse complement strand
CCCTAAACCTAACCCTAACCCAAACCCTAACCATAACCAGAACCCAAACCATAACTCTATCCCTCAACCTAAACCTAACCCTAAACCTAACCCTAACCCAAACGCACACCCTAACCCTAACCCTAATCCTAAATCTAAACCTAACCCTAACCCTAATTCTAACCCTAACCCTAAACCTAACCATAACCATAACCCATACCCTAATCCCAGGTTAGCCTTGAACTGATAATACTCCTGCCTCACGCCCAAGAGTTGAGTTGGACTTTTTTAAGAGCAAAGATTGGATTCAGCAACAATGAAAAAGGAAAATATTTTCCCTCATAGAAAACGATGTGCAAAGTACTTTTCTAATTCAAATGTAGCTTATAGTACTTAAGAATCCAATATCAATAATACGGTAATTTCTAGAAATAATTAGGTTGGTTATTTAGGTAACCACGTGCAATCCTGGCAAGAGCTGCAGGACTGGGAAGCAACCTTGGCATGACTTGACCATGGGAGCAGCACCTGCTCTGAAGCTATGATAGACAGGCAGAGCTCTGCAAGTGAGTGCTGAGTGCTATTGTTCAGTCTCCTGTCATTAGTGTCTGATGTGGGCAGGAGTGCTGAGGTCACAGAATCTTGGACTAAGATTCTGGAACTCCAAGAGGCAGTGACCAGGCAAACATTGTTTAGGGTGTTGCTAGGTGACAAAGCCCTCTCAGGTGAGTTGCTGAAACACAGAGGTTTCTTGGTGGTAGGCTCTAGTGTTTGGGTGACCAGTTTGGAGAGATTTAGTTGACTTTAGGTCAAAGTTCTAGTGTTTGACAAACAGAAGCAGCCAGGAGAAAATGGGAGGAGGAGGGGTGAAGGTGGTGTGGCCTGCTGGCCCTGCCCAGGGTCTCCACATACAGGAACTCTACTACAAAGCCTACCTCTACTAATCCTAACCCTAACGCTAACCCTAACCCAAACATTAAACCTAAACCTAACCCTAACCCAAAACCTAAGCCTAAACCTAACCATAACCCAAACCCTAACCCTAACCCTAACCCTAACCCTAACCCAAACCCAAACATTAAACCTAAACCTAACCCTAACCCAAAACCTAAGCCTAAACCTAACCATAACCCAAACCCTAACCCTAACCCTAACCCAACACCTAACCCTAACCCTAACCCAAACCCTAACCCTAAACCTAATCCTAACCCTAACCCAACATTAACCCTAACCCTAACCCTAACCCTACCGCAAACCCTAATCCTAACCCTAACACAAACCCTAACCCTAACCCTAACACAAACCCAAACCCTAACCCAGCCCTAAACCTAACCCAAACTCTTACCGTAACCCTAACCCTAACCCTAACCCTAACACTAAACCTAACACTAAATCAAACCCTAACCGTATACCTAACCCTAACCCTAACCCAAATATTACCCCTAATCCTAACCCTAACCCAAACCCTAACCCTAAACCCAAACCTAACCCAAACCCTAACCATAACCATAAACCTAACCCTAACCTAACCCTAAACCTATCCTAACACTAAACCTATACCTAACCCTAACACTAACCCAAACCCTAATGCTAACCCTAACACTAACCCTAACCCAGATTTTAACCCTAAACCTAACCCTAACCCTAACCATAACCCTATCCCTAACCCAAACCCTAACACTAACCCTAACCCTAACCCAAACAATAACTCTAACCCTAACCCTAACCCAAACCCAAACCATAACCCTAACCCTAAACCTAACCCAAACCCTAGCCCTAACCCTAACCCAAACCCAAACCCTAACCCTAATCCTAACCCTAACCCTAACCCTAATCCTAACGCAAAGCAAACCCTAACACTAACCCTAACCCTAACCCTAACCCTAAGCCAAACCCAAACCCTAGCCCTAAACCTAACCCTAACCCAAACGAACACCCTAACCCTAACCCTAACCCTAACCCTAACCCAAAAACTAACCCTGACCTTAAACTAAACTTAACCCTAACCCAAACGTTAACCCTAACCCTAACCTTAACCCTAACCCTAATCCTAACCCTAACCTTAACACAAATCCTAAACTTATCAGAAACCCTAACCCTAAACCTAACCTAAACCCTAACCCTAACCCTAACACTAACCCTAACCCAAACCCAAACTTTAATCCTAACACTAACCCTAACCCTAACCCTAACACTCACCCTAACCCAAACGGAAACCCTAAACCTAACCCTAACCCTAACCCAAACCCTAACCCCAACCATAAACCTAATCCTACCCCCAACCCTAACCCAAAAAAAAACCCTAATCCTAATCGTATCCCTAACCCTAAACCTAACCCTAACCCAAACACTAAACCTACCACTAACCCTAAACCTAACCCTAACCCTAATTCTAACCCTAATCCTAACCATAACCATAACCATAACCCATACCCTAATCGGAGGGTAGCCTTGAACTGATAATCCTCCTGCCTCACCCCCAAGAGTTGAGTTGTACTTTTTTAAGAGCAAAGATTGGATT
>JAJHUQ010000032.1:5670000-5707500 GCA_035773235.1 Eospalax fontanierii | reverse complement strand
ACAGAATCTTGGACTAAGATTCTGGAACTCCAAGAGGCAGTGACCTGGCAAAGCATTGTTTAGGGGGTTGCTAGGTGACGAAGCCCTCTCAGATGAGTTGCTGAAACACAGATGTTTCTTGGTGGTAGGCTCTAGTGTTTGGGTGAGCAGTTTAGAGAGATTTAGTTGACTTTAGGACAAAGTTCTAGTTTTCACAAAAGAAGCAGCCAGGAGAAAATGGGAGGAGGAGGGGTGAAGGTGGTGTGGCCTGCTGGCCCTGCCCAGGGCCTACACATACAGGACCTCTAGTACAAAGCCTACCTCAACTAATCCTAACCCTAACCCTAACCCTAACCCAAACATTAAACCTAAACCTAACCCTAACCCAAAACCTAAGCCTAAACCTAACAATAACCCAAACCCTAACCCTAACCCTAACCCAACACCTAACCCTAACCCTAACCCAAACCCTAACCCTAAACCTAATCCTAACCCTAACCCAACATTAACCCTAACCCTAACCCTAACCCTACCCCAAACCCTAACCCTAATCCTAACCCTAACACAAAGCCTAACCCTAACCCTAACACAAACCCAAACCCTAACCCAGCCCTAAACCTAACCCAAACTCTTACCGTAACCCTAACCCTAACACTAAACCTAACACTAAATCAAACCCTAACCGTATACCTAACCCTAACCCTAACCCAAGTATTACCCCTAAACCTAACCCTAACCCAAACCCTAACCCTAAACCCAAACCTAACCCAAACCCTAACCATAACCCTAACCCTAACCCTAAACCTAACCTAACACTAACCCTATACCTAACCCTAACACTAACCCAAATATTAAACCTAAACCTAACCCTAACCCTAACCCTAACCCTAACCCTAAACCTAACCATAACCCAAACCTTAACCCTAAACCTAACCCTAACCCTAGCCCAAAAACTAACCCTAAAACTAACACTAAAACCAACCCTAGCCCTAACCCTAACCCAATCCCAAACCCTAAACCTAACACAAACCCTAACACTAAACATAACCCTAGCCCAAACCCTAACCCTAAACCTAACCCTAACCCTAACCCTAACCCTAAACCTAACACTAACCCAAACCCTAACCCTAACCCTAATCCTAACCCTAACCCAAACCCTAACCCTAAACCTAACCCTAACCCAAACCCAAACCCTAACCTAAAACTAACCGTTACCCAAACCCTAACCCTAACCCTAAATCTAATCCTTACCGAAACCCAAACCCTAACCCTAACCCTAACCCTAACCCAAACCCAAACCCAAACCCTAACCCTAACCCTAACCTTAACCCAAACACAACCCCTAACCCTAACCCTAACCCAAACCCTAACCATAACCAGAACCCAAACCATAACTCTATCCCTAAACCTAACCCTAAACCTAAACCTAACCCTAACCCAAACTCACACCCTAACCCTAACCCAAACCCTATACCTTACCCTAACCCTAACTCTAATCCAAATGCTAAACCTAACCCTAACCCTAACCGTAATCCTAACCGTAACCCTTTCCCAAATCCTAACCTTATCGCAAACCCTCACCCTAAACCTAATCTAAACCCTAAACCTAACCCTAAAAGAAACCCAAACCCTAACCCAGCCCTAAACCTAACCCAAACTATAACCGTAACCCTAACCCGAACCCTAACCCTAACACTAAACCTAACACTAAACCAAACCCTAACCCTATACCTAACCCTAAACCTAACCCAAACATTACCCCTAAACCTAACACTAACCCAAACCCTAACCCTAAACCTAACCCTAACACAAACCCTAACCATAACCATAACCCTAACCCTAACCCAAACACTAACCCTAAAGCTAATCCAAACATTAACCCTAAACCTAACCCTAATCCAAACCCTAACCCTAAACGTAACCCTAACCCAAATCCAAACCCTAAGCCTAAACCTAACCGTAACCCAAACCCTAACCCTAACCCTAACCCTAAACCTAACCCTAACCCAAACCCAAACCCTAACCCTAACCCTAACCCAAACCCAAACCCAAACCCTAACCCTAACCGTAACCTTAACCCAAACCCAACCCCTAAACCTAACCCTAACCCAAACCCTAACCATAACCAGAACCCAAACCATAACTCTATCCCTCAACCTAAACCTAACCCTAAACCTAAGCCTAACCCAAACGCACACCCTAACCCTAACCCTAATCCTAAATCTAAACCTAACCCTAACCCTAATTCTAACCCTAACCCTAAACCTAACCATAACCATAACCCATACCCTAATCCCAGGTTAGCCTTGAACTGATAATACTCCTGCCTCACGCCCAAGAGTTGAGTTGGACTTTTTTAAGAGCAAAGATTGGATTCAGCAACAATGAAAAAGGAAAATATTTTCCCTCATAGAAAACGATGTGCAAAGTACTTTTCTAATTCAAATGTAGCTTATAGTACTTAAGAATCCAATATCAATAATACGGTAATTTCTAGAAATAATTAGGTTGGTTATTTAGGTAACCACGTGCAATCCTGGCAAGAGCTGCAGGACTGGGAAGCAACCTTGGCATGACTTGACCATGGGAGCAGCACCTGCTCTGAAGCTATGATAGACAGGCAGAGCTCTGCAAGTGAGTGCTGAGTGCTATTGTTCAGTCTCCTGTCATTAGTGTCTGATGTGGGCAGGAGTGCTGAGGTCACAGAATCTTGGACTAAGATTCTGGAACTCCAAGAGGCAGTGACCAGGCAAACATTGTTTAGGGTGTTGCTAGGTGACAAAGCCCTCTCAGGTGAGTTGCTGAAACACAGAGGTTTCTTGGTGGTAGGCTCTAGTCTTTGGGTGACCAGTTTGGAGAGATTTAGTTGATTTTAGGTCAAAGATCTAGTGTTTGACAAAAAGAAGCAGCCAGGAGAAGATGGTAGGAGGAGGGGAGAAGGTGGTGTGGCCTGCTGACCATGCCCTGAAACTCCACATAGAGGACCTCTACTACTAACCCTAATTGCCTACCTCTACTAACCCTAACGCTAACCCTAACCCTAACCCTAACCCTAACCCTAAACCTAACCTAACACTAACCCTATACCTAACCCTAATCCTAACCCAAACATTAAACCTAACCCTAACCCTAACCCTAACCCTAAGACTAAACCTAACCATAACCCAAACATTAACCCTAAACGTAACGCTAACCCTAGCACAAACCCTAACCCTAAACCTAACACTAAAACAAACCCTAACCCTAACCCTAACCCAAACGCAAAACCTAACCCTAACCCTAACCCTAACCCAAACATTAAACGTAAACCTAAACCTAACCCAAACCCTAACCCTAAACCTAACCCTAAACCAAACCCTAACCCTAACCATAACTCTAACCCTAACCCAAACCCTAAACCTAAAGCTAACCCAAACATTAACCCTAAACCGAACCCTAACCCAAACCCTAACCCTAAACCTAACACTAGCCCAAACCCTAACCCTAAACCTAACCCTAACACAAACCCTAAACCTAACCCAAACCCAAACCCTAACCCTAACCCTAAAACCAAACTCTAACCGTAACCCTAACCCTAACCCTAACACTTACCCAAAACCTAACCCTAACCCTAACCCTAAACCTAAACCTAAGCGTATCAATAATCCACACCCTAACCCTAACCCAATCCCTAACACTAAACCTAACCCTAACACAAAACCTAACCCTAACCCTAACCCTAACCCTAACCCTAACCCTAACCCAAATCCTAACCCTAACCCTAAACCTAATCCATACCCTAACCGTAACCCTAACCCTAACCCTAACCCTAAACCTAAAACTAACCCTAACCCTAACACAAACATTAACCTTAAACCTAACCCTAACCCAAAGCCTAACCCTAAACCTAACCCTAACCCAAACCCTAACTCAAACATTAAACGTAAACCTAAACCTAACCCAAACCCTAACCCTAAACCTAACACTAGCCCAAATCCTAACCCTAAACCTAACCCTAACACAAACCCTAAACCTAACCCAAACCCAAACCCTAACCCTAACCCTAAACCAAACTCTAACCGTAACCCTAACCTTAACCCTAACACTTACCCAAAACCTAACCCTAACCCTAACCCTAAACCTAAACCTAAGCCTATCAATAATCCACACCCTAAACCTAACCCAATCCCTAACACTAAACCTAACCCTAACACAAAACCTAACCCTAACCCTAACCCTAACCCTAACCCTAACCCTAACCCAAATCCTAACCCTAAACCTAACCCTAACCCATACCCTAACCGTAACCCTAACCCTAACCCTAACCCTAACCCTAAAACTAACCCTAACCCTAACACAAACATTAACCTTAAACCTAACCCTAACCCAAAGCCTAACCCTAAACCTAACCCTAACCCAAACCCTACACCTATCCCAAACCCAAACACTAACCCTAAGCCTAATCCTAACCCTAACCCTTACCCTAACCCTAACCCTAACCGAACTCATAAACGTAAACCCTATCCCTAAACACAACCCTAACCCAAATCTTAACCCTAAACCTGATCCTAACACTAACCCTAATCCTAACCCTAATCCTAAACCCGAACACTAAACCTGAACATAAACCTAACCCAAACCCTAACCCTAACACTAACCCTAATCCTAACTCTAATCCAAACCCACACCCTAACCCTATACCTACCCCTAAACCAAACCCAAACCGTAACACTGAACTTAACACTAACCCTAACCCTAACCCAAACCCAAAACGTAACCCTAAACCTAAACCTGAGAATAACCCAAACCCTAACCCTAACCCTAACCCAAACCCTAACCCTAACCCTGAACCTAACCCAAACACAAACATTAACCTTAAACCTAACCCTAACCCAAAGCCTAACCCTAAACCTAACCCTTACCCAAACGCTAACTCAAACATTAAACGTAAACCTAAACCTAACCCAAACCCTAACCCTAACCCTAACACTAGCCCAAACCCTAACCCTAAACCTAACCCTAACACAAACCCTAAACCTAACCCAAACCCAAACCCTAACCCTAACCCTAAACCAAACTCTAACCGTAACCCTAACCTTAACCCTAACACTTACCCAAAACCTAACCCTAACCCTAACCCTAAACCTAAACATAAGCCTATCAATAATCCACACCCTAAACCTAACCCAATCCCTAACACTAAACCTAACCCTAACACAAAACCTAACCCTAACCCTAACCCTAACCCTAACCCTAACCCTAACCCAAATCCTAACCCTAAACCTAACCCTAACCCATACCCTAACCGTAACCCTAACCCTAACCCTAACCCTAACCCTAAAACTAACCCTAACCCTAACACAAACATTAACCTTAAACCTAACCCTAACCCAAAGCCTAACCCTAAACCTAACCCTAACCCAAACCCTAACCCTATCCCAAACCCAAACACTAACCCTAAGCCTAATCCTAACCCTAACCCTTACCCTAACCCTAACCCTAACCGAACTCATAAACGTAAACCCTATCCCTAAACACAACCCTAACCCAAATCTTAACCCTAAACCTGATCCTAACACTAACCCTAATCCTAACCCTAATCCTAAACCCGAACACTAAACCTGAACATAAACCTAACACAAACCCTAACCCTAACACTAACCCTAATCCTAACTCTAATCCAAACCCACACCCTAACCCTATACCTACCCCTAAACCAAACCCAAACCGTAACACTGAACTTAACACTAACCCTAACCCTAACCCAAACCCAAAACGTAACCCTAAACCTAAACCTAAGAATAACCCAAACCCTAACCCTAACCCTAACCCAAACCCTAACCCTAACCCTGAACCTAACCCAAACCCAAACACTAACCCTAACCCTAATCCTAACCCAAACCCAAACCCTAAACCTAACCCTAACCCTAAGCCAAACCCTAACCATAACCAGAATGCAAATCATAACACTATCCCTAAACCTAACCCTAACCTTAAACATAACCCTAACCCAAACGCACACGCTAACCCTAACCCTAACCCTAACCCTAACCCAAACCCTAACACTAACCCTAACCTTAACCCAAACCCTAACTCTAACACTAACCCTAACGCAAACCCAAACCCTAACCCTAACCCTAACCCAAACCCTAACCCTAACCCTAACGAAACGCAAACTCTAACCCTAACCCTAACCCTAACCCTAACCCTAACCCTAACCCTAATCCTAACGCAAACCAAACCCTAATACTAACGCTAACCCTAAACCTAACCCTAAACCAAACCCAAACCCTAACCTTAAACCTAACCCTAACCCAAACCCTAACCATTACCAGAACACAAACCATAACTCTATCCCTAAACCTAACCCTAACCCTAAACCTAACCCTAACCCAAATGCACACCCTAACCCTAACCCTAGCCCAAACCCTAACCCTAAACCTAACCCTAACACAAACCCTAAAACTAACCCTAACACAAACGCAAACCCAGCCCAGCCCTAAACCTAACCCAAACTCTAACCGTAACCCTAACCGTAACCCTAACCCTAACCCTAACCCTAACACTAAACCAAACACAAAACCTATACCTAACCCTAACCCTAACCCAAACATTAACCCTAAACCTAACCCTAACCCAAACCCTAACCCTAAACCTAATCCTAACACAAACCTTAACCCTTACCCTGACACAAACCCTAACCTTAACCTAACCCTAAATCTAAACCTAACCCTAACCCTAATTCTAACCCTAACCCTAAACATAACCATAACCATAACCCATGCCCTAATCCCAGGTTAGCCTTGAACTGATAATCCTCCTGCCTCACCCCCAAGAGTTGAGTTGTACTTTTTTAAGAGCAAAGATCGGATTCAGCAACAATGAAAAAGGAAAATATTTTCCCTCATAGAAAACGATGTCCAAAGTAGTTTTCTGATTCAAATGTAGCTTATAGTACTTAAGAATCCAATATCAATAATATGGTAATTTCTAGAAAGAATGAGGTTGGTTATTTAGGTAACCACGTGCAATCCTGGCAAGAGCTGCAGTACTGGGAAGAACCTAGGCATGACTTGACCAGGGCAGGAGCACCTGCTCTGAAGCTATGATAGACAGGCAGAGCTTTGCAAGTGAGTGCTGAGGGCTATTGGTCAGTCTCCTGTCATTGGTGTCTGATGTGAGCAGGAGTGCTGAGGTCACACAATCTTGGACTAAGATTCTGGAACTCGAAGAGTCAGTGACTTGGCAAAGCATTGTTTAGGATGTTGCTAGGTGACAAAGCCCTCTAAGATGAGGTGCTGAAAAACAGAGGTTTCTTGGTGGTAGGCTCTAGTGTTTGGGTGACCAGTTTGGAGAGATTTAGTTGACTTTAGGTCAAAGTTCTAGTGTCTGACAAAAAGAAGCAGCCAGGAGAAGATGAGAGGAGGAGGGGAGAAGGTGGTGTGGCCTGCTGGCCCTTCCCAGGCCCTCCACAAACAGGACCTCTACTACAAAGCCTACCTCTACTAACCTTAACCCTAACCCTAACCCTAACCCTAACCCTAAACCTAACCTTACACTAACCCTATATCTAACCTTAACACTAACCCAAACATTAAACCTAAACCTAACCCTAACCTAACCCTAAGCCTAAACCTAACCATAACCCAAACCTTAACCCTAAACCTAACCCTAACCCTAGCCCAAACCCTAACCCTAAACCTAACCCTAACCCTAGCCCAAACCCTAACCCTAAACCTAACACTAAAACCAACCCTAACCCTAACCCTAACCCAATCCCAAACCCTAAACCTAACACAAACCCTAACACTAAACTGAACCCTAGCCCAAACCCTAACACTAAACCTAACCCTAACACAAACCCTAACCCTAACCCAAACCGAAACCCTAACCCTAACCCTAACCCAAACTCTAACTGTAACCCTAACCCTAACCCTAACCCTAACCCTAAACCTAACACTAACCCAAACCCTAACCCTAACACTAAACCTAACCCTATACCTAAGCCTAACAATAACCCAAACCCTAACCGTAAACCTAACCATAACCCAAACCCTAACCCTAAACCTAACCCTAACCCAAACCCTAACCCTAAACCTAACCCTAACACAAAACCTAACCCTAACCTTAACCCTAACCCTAACCCAAACCCAAAATCTAACCCTAAACCTAAACCTATACCATACCCTAACCGTAACCCTAACCGTAACCGTAAACCTAACCTAACCCAAACCCTAACCCTATCCCAAACCCAAACACTAACCCTAAGCCTAATCCTAACCCTAACCCTTACCCTAACCCTAACCCTAACCGAACTCATAAACGTAAACCCTATCCCTAAACACAACCTTAACCCAAATCTTAACCCTAAACCTGATCCTAACACTAACCCTAATCCTAACCCTAATCCTAAACCCGAACACTAAACCTGAACATAAACCTAACTCAAACCCTAACCCTAACACTAACCCTAATCCTAACTCTAATCCAAACCCACACCCTAACCCTATACCTACCCCTAAACCAAACCCAAACCGTAACACTGAACTTAACACTAACCCTAACCCTAACCCAAACCCAAAACCGAACCCTAAACCTAAACCTAAGAATAACCCAAACCCCCACCCTACCCCTCACCCAACCCCTAACCCTAACCCTGAACCTAACCCAAACCCAAACACTAACCCTAACCCTAATCCTAACCCAAACCCAAACCCTAAACCTAACCCTAACCCTAAGCCAAACCCTAACCATAACCAGAATGCAAATCATAACACTATCCCTAAACCTAACCCTAACCTTAAACATAACCCTAACCCAAACGCACACGCTAACCCTAACCCTAACCCTAACCCTAACCCAAACCCTAACACTAACCCTAACCTTAACCCAAACCCTAACTCTAACACTAACCCTAACGCAAACCCAAACCCTAACCCTAACCCTAACCCAAACCCTAACCCTAACCCTAACGAAACGCAAACTCTAACCCTAACCCTAACCCTAACCCTAACCCTAACCCTAACCCTAATCCTAACGCAAACCAAACCCTAATACTAACGCTAACCCTAAACCTAACCCTAAACCAAACCCAAACCCTAACCTTAAACCTAACCCTAACCCAAACCCTAACCATTACCAGAACACAAACCATAACTCTATCCCTAAACCTAACCCTAACCCTAAACCTAACCCTAACCCAAATGCACACCCTAACCCTAACCCTAGCCCAAACCCTAACCCTAAACCTAACCCTAACACAAACCCTAAAACTAACCCTAACACAAACGCAAACCCAGCCCAGCCCTAAACCTAACCCAAACTCTAACCGTAACCCTAACCGTAACCCTAACCCTAACCCTAACCCTAACACTAAACCAAACACAAAACCTATACCTAACCCTAACCCTAACCCAAACATTAACCCTAAACCTAACCCTAACCCAAACCCTAACCCTAAACCTAATCCTAACACAAACCTTAACCCTTACCCTGACACAAACCCTAACCTTAACCTAACCCTAAATCTAAACCTAACCCTAACCCTAATTCTAACCCTAACCCTAAACATAACCATAACCATAACCCATGCCCTAATCCCAGGTTAGCCTTGAACTGATAATCCTCCTGCCTCACCCCCAAGAGTTGAGTTGTACTTTTTTAAGAGCAAAGATCGGATTCAGCAACAATGAAAAAGGAAAATATTTTCCCTCATAGAAAACGATGTCCAAAGTAGTTTTCTGATTCAAATGTAGCTTATAGTACTTAAGAATCCAATATCAATAATATGGTAATTTCTAGAAAGAATGAGGTTGGTTATTTAGGTAACCACGTGCAATCCTGGCAAGAGCTGCAGTACTGGGAAGAACCTAGGCATGACTTGACCAGGGCAGGAGCACCTGCTCTGAAGCTATGATAGACAGGCAGAGCTTTGCAAGTGAGTGCTGAGGGCTATTGGTCAGTCTCCTGTCATTGGTGTCTGATGTGAGCAGGAGTGCTGAGGTCACACAATCTTGGACTAAGATTCTGGAACTCGAAGAGTCAGTGACTTGGCAAAGCATTGTTTAGGATGTTGCTAGGTGACAAAGCCCTCTAAGATGAGGTGCTGAAAAACAGAGGTTTCTTGGTGGTAGGCTCTAGTGTTTGGGTGACCAGTTTGGAGAGATTTAGTTGACTTTAGGTCAAAGTTCTAGTGTCTGACAAAAAGAAGCAGCCAGGAGAAGATGAGAGGAGGAGGGGAGAAGGTGGTGTGGCCTGCTGGCCCTTCCCAGGCCCTCCACAAACAGGACCTCTACTACAAAGCCTACCTCTACTAACCTTAACCCTAACCCTAACCCTAACCCTAACCCTAAACCTAACCTTACACTAACCCTATATCTAACCTTAACACTAACCCAAACATTAAACCTAAACCTAACCCTAACCTAACCCTAAGCCTAAACCTAACCATAACCCAAACCTTAACCCTAAACCTAACCCTAACCCTAGCCCAAACCCTAACCCTAAACCTAACCCTAACCCTAGCCCAAACCCTAACCCTAAACCTAACACTAAAACCAACCCTAACCCTAACCCTAACCCAATCCCAAACCCTAAACCTAACACAAACCCTAACACTAAACTGAACCCTAGCCCAAACCCTAACACTAAACCTAACCCTAACACAAACCCTAACCCTAACCCAAACCGAAACCCTAACCCTAACCCTAACCCAAACTCTAACTGTAACCCTAACCCTAACCCTAACCCTAACCCTAAACCTAACACTAACCCAAACCCTAACCCTAACACTAAACCTAACCCTATACCTAAGCCTAACAATAACCCAAACCCTAACCGTAAACCTAACCATAACCCAAACCCTAACCCTAAACCTAACCCTAACCCAAACCCTAACCCTAAACCTAACCCTAACACAAAACCTAACCCTAACCTTAACCCTAACCCTAACCCAAACCCAAAACCTAACCCTAAACCTAAACCTATACCATACCCTAACCGTAACCCTAACCGTAACCGTAAACCTAACCTAACCCTAACTAAAACACTAACCCTAACCCTAACCGTAACCCAAACATTAACCCTAAACCTAACCCTAACCCTAACCCTAACCCTAACCCTAACCCTAACACAAACCTAACCCTAACCCTAACCCTAACCCTAACCCAAACCCTAACACTAACCCTAACCCTATCCCAAACCCTAACCCTTATAATAAACTAAACTTAACCCTAACCCAAACGCTAACCCTAACCCTAACCCTAACCCTAATCCTAACCCTATCCTTAACCCAAATCCTAACCTTATCACAAAACCTGACCCTAAACCTAACCTAAACCCTAACCCTAACACTAACACTAACCCTAACCCAAACCCAAACCCTAATCCTAACACTAACCCTAACCCTAACCCTAACCCTAACACTCACCGTAACCCAAACGGAAACCCTAAACCTAACCCTAACCCTAACTCAGACCCTAACCCTAACCCTAACATTAACCCTAAACCTAATCCTAACCCTAACCCTAACCCAAACCATAACCCTAATCCTAATCATATCCCTAACCCTAAACCTAACCCTAACCCAAACACTAACCATAACCCTAACCCTAAACCTAACCCTAACAATAATTCTAACCCTAACCCTTACCATAACCATAACCATAACCCATACCCTAATCCGAGGGTAGCCTTGAACTGATAATCCTCCTGCCTCACCCTCAAGAGTTGAGTTGTACTTTTTTAAGAGCAAAGATTGGATTCAGCAGCAATGAAAATGAAAATATTTTCCCTCATAGAAAATGATGTCGAAAGTAGTTTTCTGATTCAAATGTAGCTTATAGTACTGAAGAATCCAATATCAATAATATGGTAATTTCTATAAAGAACGAGGTTGGTTATTTAGGTAACCACGTGCAATCCTGGCAAGAGCTGCAGGACTGGGAAGCAACCTTGGCATGACTTGACCAAGGGAGGAGCACCTGCTCTGAAGCTATGATAGACAGGCCGAGCTTTGAAAGTGAGTGCTGAGTGCTATTGGTCAGTCTCCTGTCAATGGTGTCTGATGTGGGCAGGAGTGCTGAGGTCACAGAATCTTGGACTAAGATTCTGGAACTCCAAGAGGCAGTGACCTGGCAAAGCATTGTTTAGGGTATTGCTAGCTGACAAAGCCCTCTCAGATGAGTTGCTGAAACACAGAGGTTTCTTGGTGGTAGGCTCTAGTGTTTGGGTGACCAGTTTGGAGAGATTTAGTTGACTTTAATTCAAAGTTCTAGTGTTTGACAAAAAGAAGCAGCCAGGAGAAGATGGGAGGAGGAGGGGAGAAGATGGTGTGGCCTGCTGGCCCTGCCCAGGCCCTCAACATACAGGACCTCTACTACAAAGCCTACCTCTACTAACCTAACCCTAAACCTAACCCTAACCCTAACCCTAACCGTAACCCAAAACCTAACCCTAACCCTAAACCTAAACCTAACCCTAACCCAAACACTAACCCTAAACCTAACACTAACACAAAACCTAACCCTAACCCTAACCCTAACCCAAACAAAATCCTAACCCTAACCCTAACCCTAACCCTAACCCTAAACCTAACCCATACCCTAACCGTAACGCTAACCCTAACCCTAACCCTAAAACTAACCCTAACTCTTACCCAAAAATTAACCCTAAACCTAACCCTAACCGAAAGCCTAACCCTAAACCTAACTCTAACCCAAACCCTAACCCTATCCCAAACCCAAACCCTAACCCTAACCCTAAGCCTAATCCTAAACCTAACCCTAACCCTAACCCTAACCCTAACCGAACTCATAAACCTAACCCTATCCCTAAACACAACCCTAACCCAAACCTTAACCCTAAACCTGACCCTAACACTAACCCTAATTCTAACCCTAACACTAACCCTAAACCCGAACACTAAACCTGAACATAAACCTAACCCAAACCCTAACCCTAACACTAAGCCTAACCCTAACTCTAATCCAAACCCACACCCTAACCCTATACCTAACCCTAAACCAAACCCAAACCCTAACACTGAACTTAACACTAACCCTAACCCTAACCCAAACCCAAACCGTAACCCTAAACCTAAACCTAAGAATAACCCAAACCCTAACCCTAACCCTAACCCAAACTCTAACCCTAACCCAAAACCTAACCCAAACCCAAAGACTAACCCTAACCCTAATCCTAACCGAAAACCGAAACTCTAAACCTAAACCTAACCCTGACCCAAACCGTAACCATAACCAGAATCCAAACCATAACACTATCCCTAAACCTAACCCTAACCCTAAACATAACCCTAACCCAAACGCACATGCTAACCCTAACCCTAAGCCTAACCCTAACCCTAACCCAAACCCTAAAACTAACCTTAACCCTAACCCAAACCCTAACTCTAACCCTAAACCTAACCCAAACCCAAACCATAACCCTAACCCTAACCCTAACCCTAACCCAAACCCTAAACTTAACCCTAACCCTAACCCAAACGCAAACTCTAACCCTAACCCTAACCCTAACCCTAACCCTAATCCTAACGCAAACCAAACCCTAATACTAACCCTAACCCTAAACCTAACCCTAAACCAAACCCAAACCCTAACCCTAAACCTAAACCTAACCCTAACCCAAACCCTAACCATAACCAGAAAACAAACCATAACTCTATCCCTAAACCTAACCCTAATCCTAAACCTAACCCTAACCCAAATGCACACCCTAACCCTAACCCTAGCCCAAACTCTAACCCTAACCCTAACCCTAACACAAACCCTAAAACTAACCCTAACACAAACGCAAACCCAGCCCAGCCCTAAACCTAACCCAAACTCTAAAAGCAACCCTAACCGTAACCCTAACCCTAACCCTAACACTAAACCAAACCCAAAACCTATACCTAACCCTAACGCTAACCCAAACATTAACCCTAAACCTATCCCTAACCCAAACCCTAACCCTAAACCTAATCCTAACACAAACCTTAACCCTAACCCTAACACAAACCCTAACCCTAACCCTAACCCTAAATCTAAACCTAACCCTAACCCTAATTCTAACCCTTACCCTAACCATAACCATAACCATAACCCATACTCTAATCCCAGGGTAGCCTTGAACTGATAATCCTCCTGCCTCAAACCCCAAGAGTTGAGTTGTACTTTTTTAAGAGCAAAGATTGGATTCAGCAACAATGAAAAAGGAAAATATTTTCCCTCATAGAAAACGATGCCCAAAGTAGTTTTCTGATTCAAATGTAGCTTATAGTACTTAAGAATCCAATATCAATAATATGGTAATTTCTAGAAAGAATGAGGTTGGTTATTTAGGTAACCACGTGCAATCCTGGCAAGAGCTGCAGGACTGTGAAGCAACCTTGGCATGACTTGACCAGGGGAGGAGCACCTGCTCTGAAGCTATGATAGACAGGCAGAGCTTTGCATGTGAGTGCTGAGGGCTATTGGTCAGTCTCCTGTCATTGGTGTCTGATGTGAGCAGGAGTGCTGAGGTCACAGAACCTTGACTAAGATTCTGGAACTCAAAGAGGCAGTGACTTGGCAAAGCATTGTTTAGGGTGTTGCTAGGTGACAAAGCCCTCTAAGATGAGTTGCTGAAACACAGAGGTTTCTTGGTGGTAGGTTCTAGTGTTTGGGTGACCAGTTTGGAGAGATTTAATTAACTTTAGGTCAAAGTTCTAGTGTTTGACCAAAAGAAGCAGCCAGGAGAAGATGGGAGGAGGAGGGGAGAAGGAGATGGGGCCTGCTGGCCCTGCCCAGGCCCTCCACAAACAGGACCTCTACTACTAAGCCTACCTCTACTAACCCTAAACCTAATACTAACCCTAACCCTAACCCTATACCTAACCCTAACACTAACCCAAACATTAAACCTAAACCTAACACTAACCCTAACCCTAAGCCTAAACCTAACCATAACCCAAACCTTAACCCTAAACCTACCCCTAACCCTCGCCCAAACCCTAAAACTAGACCTAACACTAACAGAAACCCTGACCCTAACCCAAACCCAAGCCCAAACCCTAAAACTTAACCTAACCCTAACACAAACCCCAACACTAAACCTAACCCTAGCCCAAACCCTAACCCTAACCCTAACGCTAGCCCAAACCCTAACCCTGATCCGAACCCGAACACTAACCCTAACCCTAACCCAAACCCTAACCCTAACCCTAAACCTAACCCAAACCCAAACACTAACCCTAACCCTAATCCTAACCCAAACCCAAACCCAAACCCTAAACCTAAACCTAACCCTAACCCCAAACCCTAACCATAAACAGAATGCAAATTATAACACTATCCCTAAACCTAACCATAACCCTAAACCTAATCCTAACACAAACCGTAACACTAAACCTAACCCTAGCCCAAACCCTAACCCTAAACCTAACCCTAACACAAACCCTAACACTAACCAAACCCAAACCCTAACCTAACCCTAACCCTAACCCAAACTCTAACCGTAACCCTAACCCTAACCCTAACAGTAAAACTAACCCTAACCCTAACCCTAATCCTAACCCTATTTCTAACCCTAACCCTAAACCTAACCGTAAACCTAAGCCTAACAATAACCCAAACCCTAACCCTAAACCTACCCGTAACCCAAACCCTAACCCTAAACCTAACCCTAACTCAAACCCTAACCCTAAACCTAACCCTAACACAAAACCTAACCCTACCTTTAACCCTAACCCAAACCCAAATCCTAACCCTAATCCTAACCCTAACCCATACCCTAACCGTAAGCCTAACCCTAACCCTAACCCTAACCCTAACAAAAACACTAACCCTAACCCTAAACCTAACCCTAACCCAAACATTAACCCTAAACCTAACCCTAAGCCAAACCGTAACCCTAAACCTAACCCTAACACAAACCCTAAACCTATCCCAAACCCAAACACTAACCCTAAGCCTAATCCTAACCCTAACCCTAACCCTAACCCTAACCGAACCCATAAAACTAACCCTATCCCTAAACAGAACCCTAACCCAAAACTTAAACTTAAACCTGACCCTAACACTAACCCTAACCCTAACACTAAACCTAACCCAAAACCCGAACACCAAACCTGAACATAAACCTAACCCAAACCCTAACCCTAACACTAACCCTAACACTAACTCTAATCCAAACCCACACCCTAACCCTATACCTAACCCTAAACCAAACCCAAAACCTAACACTGAACTTAACACTAACCCTAACCCTAACCCTAACCCAAACCCTAACCATAACCCTAACCCTAACCCAAACCCAAAAACTAACCCTAACACTAATCCTACCCCAAACCCAAACCCTAACCCTAACAAAAAACCAAACCCTAACCCTAACCCTAACCCTAACCCTGACCCTAACCCTAACCCAAACCCTAGCCCTAACCCAAAACCAAACCCTAACCCTAACCCTAACCCTAACCCTAACACTAACCCTAACCCTAATCCTAACCCTAACATTAACCCAAATCCTAACCTTATCACAAACCCTGACCCTAAACCTAACCTAAACCCTAACCCAAACCCTAACACTACCCCTAACCCAAACCCAAACCCTAAACCTAACACTACCCCTAACCCAAACCCTAACTCTAACACTCACCATAACCCAAACGGAAACCCTAACCTTAACCCTAACCCTAACTCACACCCTAACCCTAACCCTAACCCTAACCCTAACCCTAATCCTAACCCTAACCCTAACACATACCATAACCCTAATCCTAATCATATCCCTAACCCTAAACCTAACCGTAACCCAAACCCAAACCCTAACCCTAACCCTAAACCTAAACCAAACCCTAGACCTAACCCTAACCCAAACCCAAACCCTAACCCAAACCGTAACCCTAATCCTAACCTTAACCCTAACCCTAATCCTAACGAAAAACAAATCCTAACACTAACCCTAACCCTAAACCTAACCCTAACCCTAACCCTAACCCAAACCCTAACATTAACCCTAACCCTAACACAAACCCTAACTCTAACCCTATCCCTAACCCAAACCCTAACCCTAACCGTAACCCTAACCCAAACCCTAACCCTAACCCTAAGCCAAAACCAAACCCTAACACTAACCCTAACCCTAACCCTAATCCTAACCCTAACCCTAACCGCAAACACAAACCCTAACCCTAAACCTAACCCTAACACAAACCGTAACACTAAAACTAACCCTAGCCCAAACCCTAACCCTAAACCTAACCCTAACACAAACCCTAACACTAACCAAACCCAAACCCTAACCTAACCCTAACCCTAACCCAAACTCTAACCGTAACCCTAACCCTAACCCTAACCCTAAAACTTACCCTAACCCTAACCCTAATCCTAACCCTAATTCTAACCCTAACCCTAAACCTAACCGTAAACCTAAGCCTAACAATAACCCAAACCCTAACCCTAAACCTACCCGTAACCCATACCCTAACCCTAAACCTAACCCTAACTCAAACCCTAACCCTAAACCTAACCCTAACACAAAACCTAACCCTACCAGTAACCCTAACCCAAACCCAAATCCTAACCCTAATCCTAACCCTAACCCATACCCTAACCGTAACCCTAACCCTAACCCTAACAAAAACACTAACCCTAACCCTAAACCTAACCCTAACCCAAACATTAACCCTAAACCTAACCCTAAGCCAAACCGTAACCCTAAACCTAACCCTAACACAAACACTAAACCTATCCCAAACCCAAACACTATCCCTAAGCCTAATCCTAACCCTAACCCTAACCCTAACCCTAACCGAACCCATAAAACTAACCCTAACCCTAAACAGAACCCTAACCCAAAACTTAAACTTAAACCTGACCCTAACACTAACCCTAACCCTAACACTAAACCTAACCCAAAATCCGAACACCAAACCTGAACATAAACCTAACCCAAACCCTAACCATAATAGTAACCCTAACCCTAACTCTAATCCAACCCCTCACCCTAACCCTATACCTAACCCTACACCAAACCCAAAACCTAACACTGAACCTAACACTAACCCTAACCCTAACCCTAACCCAAACCCTAACCATAACCCTAACCCTAACCCAAACCCAAAAACTAACCCTAACACTAATCCTAACCCAAACCCAAATCCTAACCCTAACAAAAAACCAAACCCTAACCCTAACCCTAACCGTAACCCTAACCATAACCCAAACCCTAACCCTAACCCAAAACCAAACCCTAACCCTAACCCTAACCCTAACCCTAACACTAACCCTAACCCTAATCCTAACCCTAACATTAACCCAAATCCTAACCTTATCACAAACCCTGACCCTAAACCTAACCTAAACCCTAACCCAAACCCTAACAGTAACCCTAACCCAAACCCAAACCCTAAACCTAACACTAACCCTAACCCAAACCCTATCTCTAACAAACACCATAACCCAAACGGAAGCCCAACCTTAACCCTAACCCTAACTCACACCCTAACCCTAGCCCTAACCCTAACCCTAACCCTGATCCAAACCCTAACCCTAACCCATACCATAACCCTAATCCTAAACGTATCCCCAACCCTAAACCTAACCGTAACCCAAACCCCAACCCTAACCCTAACCCTAAACCTAAACCAAACCCTAGCCCTAACCCTAACCCAAACCCAAACCCTAACCCAAACCGTAACCCTAATCCTAACCTTAACCCTAACCCTAATCCTAACGAAAAACAAATCCTAACACTAACCCTAACCCTAAACCTAACCCTAACCCTAAGCCAAAACCAAACCCTAACCCTAACCCTAACCCTAACCCTAACCCATACCATAACCCTAATCCTAATCATATCCCTAACCCTAAACCTAACCGTAACCCAAACCCAAACCCTAACCCTAACCCTAAACCTAAACCAAACCCTAGCCCTAACCCTAACCCAAACCCAAACCCTAACCCAAACCGTAACCCAAATCCTAACCTTAACCCTAACCCTAATCCTAACGAAAAACAAATCCTAACACTAACCCTAACCCTAAACCTAACCCTAACACTAAGCCAAACCCAAACCCTAACCCTAAACCTAACCCAAACAATAACCCTAATCCTAACCCTAACCCTAACCCAAAACCTAACCTTAACCCTAACCCTAACACTAACTCAAACCCTAACCCTAACCCTAACCCAAACCCAAACCCTAACCTAACCCTAACCCTAAAAATAACCCAAACCCTAACACTAACCCTAAACCTAACTCTAACCCAAACCCAAACCTTAACCCTAACCCTAACCCAAACCATAACCCTAATCCAAACCCTAACCCTAACCCAAACCCTAACCTTAACCCTAAGCCTAACCCTAACACAAACCCTAAACCTAACCCTAAACCTAACACAAACCATAACACTAACCCAAACCAAACCCTAACACTAACCCTAACCTTAACCCTAACCCTAACCCTAACCCAAACCATAACTCTATCCCTAAACATAACCCTTACCCTAAACCTAACCCTCACCCAAACGCACACCCTAACCCTAACCCTAACCCTAACCTTAACCCAAACCCTAACCCTAACCTTAAACTAAACTTAACCATAACCCAAACGCTAACCCTAACCCTAACCCTAACCCAAACCCTAACCCAAACCCAAACCCTAACCTAACCCTAACCCTAACCCTAACCCAAACCTTAACCCAAACCCAAACCCTAACCTAACCCTAACCCTAACAATAACCCAAACCCTAACCCTAACCCTAAACCTAAGCCTAACGCAAATCCTAACCCTAACCCCAACTCTAACCCTAAACCATACCCAAACCGAAACCCTAACCCTAACCCTAACCTAAACCGTAACCCAAACGCAAACCCTAAACCTAACCCTAACCCTAACCCAAACCTTAACCCTAACCCTAACCCTAACCCAAACCGTAACCCTAACCCTAATCCTAACCCTAACCCTAACCCTAACTCTAACCCAAACCCTAACCATAACCCTAACCCTAACCCTAACCCTAACCCTAACCCAAACCCTAATCCTAACCCTAACCCAAATTTTAACCCTAAACCTAACCCTAACCCTAACCCTAACCCTATCCCTAACCCAAACCCTAACACTAACCCTAACCCTAACCCAAACAATAACTCTTACCCTAACCCTAAACCAAACCCAAACCCTAACCCTAACCCTAAACCTAACCCAAACCCTAGCCCTAACCCTAACCCAAACCCAAACCCTAATCCTAACCCTAACCCTAACCCTAATCCTAACGCAAAGCAAACCCTAACACTAACCCTAACCCTAACCCTAACGCTAAGCCAAACCCAAACCCTAGCCCTAAACCTAACCCTAACCCAAACGCACACCCTAACCCTAACCCTAACCCAAAAACTAACCCTAACCTTAAACTAAATTTAACCCTAACCCAAACGTTAACCCTAACCCTAACCTTAACCCTAACCCTAATCCTAACAGTAACCTTAACGCAAATCCTAAACTTATCACAAACCCTAACCCTAAACCTAACCTAAACCCTAACCCTAACCCTAACACTAACCCTAACCGAAACCCAAACTTTAATCCTAACACTAACCCTAACCCTAACCCTAACCCTAACACTCACCCTAACCCAAACGGAAAAACTAAACCTAACCCTAACCCTAACTCAAACCCTAACCCTAACCCTAAACCTAATCCTACCCCTAACCCTAACCCAAACCATAACCCTAATCCTAATCGTATCCCTAACCCTAAACCTAACCCTAACCCAAACACTAAAACTAACACTAACCCTAAACCTAACCCTAACCCTAATTCTAACCCTAATCCTAACCATAACCATAACCATAACCCATACCCTAATCGGAGGGTAGCCTTGAACTGATAATCCTCCTGCCTCACCCCCAAGAGTTGAGTTGTACTTTTTTAAGAGCAAAGATTGGATTCAGCAACATTGAAAAAGGAAAATATTTTCCCTCATAGAAATCGATGTCCAAAGTAGTTTTCTGATTCAAATGTAGCATATAGTACTTAAGAATCCAATATCAATAATATGGTAAATTCTAGAAAGAAAGAGGTTGGTTATTTAGGTAAAGA
Organism: Eospalax fontanierii; assembly: GCA_035773235.1. NCBI lineage: Eukaryota > Metazoa > Chordata > Mammalia > Rodentia > Spalacidae > Eospalax > Eospalax fontanierii. The sequence goes on along the minus strand of JAJHUQ010000032.1, from coordinate 5,686,464 downwards.
CGTGCAATCCTGGCAAGAGATGCAGGATTGGGAAGCAACCTTGGCATGACTTGACCATGGGAGGAGCACCTGCTCTGAAGCTATGATAGACAGGCAGAGCTTTGCAAGTGAGTCCAGAGTGCTATTGGTCAGTCTCCTGTCATTGGTGTCTGATGTGGGCAGGAGTGCTTAGGTCACAGAATCTTGGACTAAGATTCTGGAACTCCAAGAGGCAGTGACCAGGCAAAGCATTGTTTATGGTGTTGCTAGGTGTCAAAGCCCTCTCAGATGAGTTGCTGAAACACAGAGGTTTCTTGGTGGTAGGCTCTAATGTTTGGGTGACCAGTTTGGAGAGATTATAGTAGACTTTAGGTCAAAGTTCTAGTGTTTGACAAAAAGAAGCAGCCAGGAGAAGATGGGAGGAGGAGGGGAGAAGATGGTGTGGCCTGCTGGCCCTGCACAGGACCTCCACATAAAGGACCTCTACTGCAACGCCTACCTCTACTAACCCTAACCCTAACCCAAACCCTAACCCTAAACCCGAACACTAAACCTGAACATAAACCTAACCCAAAACCTAACCCTAACACTAACCCTAAACCTAACTCTAATCCAAACCCACTCCCTAACCCTATACCTAACCCTAAACCAAACCCAAACACTAACACTGAACTTAACACTAACCCTAACCCTAACCCAAACCCTAACCCTAACCCTAAACCTAACCCAAACCCAAACACTAACCCTAACCCTAATCCTAACCCAAACCCAAACCCTAACCCTAAACCTAACCCTAACCCAAACCCTAACCATAAGCAGAATCCAAATTATAACACTATCCCTAAACCTAACCCTAACCCTAAACCTAATCCTAAACCAAACGCACACCATAACCCAAACCCTAACACTAACCCTAACCCTAACCCTAACACAAACCCTAACCCTAACCCTAAACCTAACCCTAACCCTAACCCAAACCCTAACACTAACCCTAACCCTAACCCTAACCCTAACCCTAATCCTAACCCTAACCTTAACCCAAATCCTAACCTTATCACAAACCCTGACCCTAAACTTAAGCTAAACCCTAACCCTAACCCTAACACTAACCCTAACCCAAAACCAAACCCTAGTGCTAACACTAACCCTAACCCTAACCCTAACCCTAACACTCACCAAAACCCAAACGGAAACCCTAACCCTAACCCTAACTCACACCCTAACCCTAACCCTAAACCTAACCCTAACCCTAATCCTAACCCTAACCATAACCCAAACCCTAAACATAACCATAACCCTAACCCTAACCCAAACCCTAACCCTAAAGCTAATCCAAACATTAACCCTAAACCTAACCCTAACCCAAACCCTAACCCTAAACCTAACCCTAACCCAAACCCAAACCCAAACCCTAAACCTAACACTAACCCTAACCCTAACCCTAACTCTAACACTCACCATAACCCAAACGGAAACCCTAACCCTAACCCTAACCCTAACTCACACCCTAACCCTAACCCTAACCCTAACCCTAACCCTAATCCTAACCCTAACCCTAACCCATACGATAACCCTAATCCTAATCATATCCCTAACCCTAAACCTAACCGTAACCCAAACCCAAACCCTAACCCTAACCCTAAACCTAAACCAAACCCTAGCCCTAACCCTAACCCAAACCCAAACCCTAACCCAAACCGTAACCCTAATCCTAACCTTAACCCTAACCCTAATCCTAACGAAAAAAAAATCCTAACACTAACCCTAACCCTAACCCTAACCCTAACCCTAAGCCAAACCAAACCCTAACCCTAACCCTAACCCAAACCATAACTCTAATCCTAACCCTAACCCTAACCCAAAACCTAACCTTAACCCTAACCCTAACCCTAACACAAACCCTAACCCTTACCCTAAACCTAAAACAAACCCTAACACTAACCCTAACACTAACCCAAACCCAAACCCTAACCTAACCCTAACCCTAACCCAAACCTTAACCCTAACCCTAACCCTAACCCAAACCGTAACCCTAACCCTAATCCTAACCCTAACCCTAACCCTAACTCTAACCCAAACCCTAACCATAACCCTAACCCTAACCCTAACCCTAACCCTAACCCAAACCCTAATCCTAACCCTAACACTAACCCTAACCCAAATTTTAACCCTAAACCTAACCCTAACCCTAACCCTAACCCTATCCCTAACCCAAACCCTAACACTAACCCTAACCCTAACCCAAACAATAACTCTTACCCTAACCCTAAACCAAACCCAAACCCTAACCCTAACCCTAAACCTAACCCAAACCCTAGCCCTAACCCTAACCCAAACCCAAACCCTAATCCTAACCCTAACCCTAACCCTAATCCTAACGCAAAGCAAACCCTAACACTAACCCTAACCCTAACCCTAACCCTAAGCCAAACCCAAACCCTAGCCCTAGACATGACCCTTACCCAAACGCACCCCCTAACCCTAACCCTAACCCAAAAACTAACCCTAACCTTAAACTAAATTTAACCCTAACCCAAACGTTAACCCTAACCCTAACCTTAACCCTAACCCTAATCCTAACAGTAACCTTAACGCAAATCCTAAACTTATCACAAACCCTAACCCTAAACCTAACCTAAACCCTAACCCTAACCCTAACACTAACCCTAACCGAAACCCAAACTATAATCGTAACACTAACCCTAACCCTAACCGTAACACTCACCCTAACACAAACGGAAAAACTAAACCTAACCCTAAGCCTAACTCAAACCCTAACCCTAACCCTAAACCTAATCCTACCCCTAACCCTAACCCAAACCATAACCCTAATCCTAATCGTATCCCTAACCCTAAACCTAACCCTAACCCAAACACTAAAACTAACACTAACCCTAAACCTAACCCTAACCCTAATTCTAACCCTAATCCTAACCATAACCATAACCATAACCCATACCCTAATCGGAGGGTAGTCTTGAACTGATAATCCTCCTGCCTCACCCCCAAGAGTTGAGTTGTACTTTTTTAAGAGCAAAGATTGGATTCAGCAACATTGAAAAAGGAAAATATTTTCCCTCATAGAAATCGATGTCCAAAGTAGTTTTCTGATTCAAATGTAGCATATAGTACTTAAGAATCCAATATCAATAATATGGTAAATTCTAGAAAGAAAGAGGTTGGTTATTTAGGTAAAGACGTGCAATCCTGGCAAGAGATGCAGGATTGGGAAGCAACCTTGGCATGACTTGACCATGGGAGGAGCACCTGCTCTGAAGCTATGATAGACAGGCAGAGCTTTGCAAGTGAGTCCAGAGTGCTATTGGTCAGTCTCCTGTCATTGGTGTCTGATGTGGGCAGGAGTGCTTAGGTCACAGAATCTTGGACTAAGATTCTGGAACTCCAAGAGGCAGTGACCAGGCAAAGCATTGTTTATGGTGTTGCTAGGTGTCAAAGCCCTCTCAGATGAGTTGCTGAAACACAGAGGTTTCTTGGTGGTAGGCTCTAATGTTTGGGTGACCAGTTTGGAGAGATTATAGTAGACTTTAGGTCAAAGTTCTAGTGTTTGACAAAAAGAAGCAGCCAGGAGAAGATGGGAGGAGGAGGGGAGAAGATGGTGTGGCCTGCTGGCCCTGCACAGGACCTCCACATAAAGGACCTCTACTGCAACGCCTACCTCTACTAACCCTAACCCTAACCCAAACCCTAACCCTAAACCCGAACACTAAACCTGAACATAAACCTAACCCAAAACCTAACCCTAACACTAACCCTAAACCTAACTCTAATCCAAACCCACTCCCTAACCCTATACCTAACCCTAAACCAAACCCAAACACTAACACTGAACTTAACACTAACCCTAACCCTAACCCAAACCCTAACCCTAACCCTAAACCTAACCCAAACCCAAACACTAACCCTAACCCTAATCCTAACCCAAACCCAAACCCTAAACCTAAACCTAACCCTAACCCAAACCCTAACCATAAGCAGAAACCAAATTATAACACTATCCCTAAACCTAACCCTAACCCTAAACCTAATCCTAAACCAAATGCACACCATAACCCAAACCCTAACACTAACCCTAACCCTAACCCTAACACAAACCCTAACCCTAACCCTAAACCTAACCCTAACCCTAACCCACACCCTAACACTAACCCTAACCCTAAACCTAACCCTAACCCTAATCCTAACCCTAACCTTAACCCAAATCCTAACCTTATCACAAACCCTGACCCTAAACTTAACCTAAACCCTAACCCTAACCCTAACACTAACCCTAACCCAAAACCAAACCCTAGTGCTAACACTAACCCTAACCCTAACCCTAACCCTAACCCTAACACTCACCATAACCCACACGGAAACCCTAACCCTAACCCTAACTCACACCCTAACCCTAACCCTAAACCTAACCCTAACCCTAATCCTAACCCTAACCATAACCCAAACCCTAAACATAACCATAACCCTAACTCTAACCCAAACCCTAACCCTAAAGCTAATCCAAACATTAACCCTAAACCTAACCCTAACCCAAACCCTAACCCTAAACCTAACCCTAACCCAAACCCAAACCCAAACCCTAAACCTAACACTAACCCTAACCCTAACCCTAACTCTAACACTCACCATAACCCAAACGGAAACCCTAACCCTAACCCTAACCCTAACTCACACCCTAACCCTAACCCTAACCCTAACCCTAACCCTAATCCTAACCCTAACCCTAACCCATACGATAACCCTAATCCTAATCATATCCCTAACCCTAAACCTAACCGTAACCCAAACCCAAACCCTAACCCTAACCCTAAACCTAAACCAAACCCTAGCCCTAACCCTAACCCAAACCCAAACCCTAACCCAAACCGTAACCCTAATCCTAACCTTAACCCTAACCCTAATCCTAACGAAAAACAAATCCTAACACTAACCCTAACCCTAACCCTAACCTTAACCCTAAGCCAAACCAAACCCTAACCCTAACCCTAACCCAAACCATAACTCTAATCCTAACCCTAACCCTAACCCAAAACCTAACCTTAACCCTAACCCTAACCCTAACACAAACCCTAACCCTTACCCTAAACCTAACACAAACCCTAACACTAACCCTAACACTAACCCAAATCCAAACCCTAACCTAACCCTAACCCTAACCCAAACCTTAACCCTAACCCTAACCCTAACCAAACCCTAACCCTAACCCTAATCCTAACCCTAACCCTAACCCTAACTCTATACCAAACCCTAACCATAACCCTAACCCTAACCCTAACCCTAACCCTAACCCAAACCCTAATCCTAACCCTAACACTAACCCTAACCCAAATTTTAACCCTAAACCTAACCCTAACCCTAACCCTAACCCTATCCCTAACCCAAACCCTAACACTAACCCTAACCCTAACCCAAACAATAACTCTTACCCTAACCCTAACCCAAACCCAAACACTAACCCTAACCCTAAACCTAACCCAAACCCTAGCCCTAACCCTAACCCAAACCCAAACCCTAATCCTAACCCTAACCCTAACCCTAATCCTAACGCAAAGCAAACCCTAACACTAACCCTAACCCTAACCCTAACCCTAAGCCAAACCCAAACCCTAGCTCTAAACCTAACCCTAACCCAAACGCACACCCTAACCCTAACCCTAACCCAAAAACGAACCCTAACCTTAAACTAAACTTAACCCTAACCCAAACGTTAACCCTAACCCTAACCTTAACCCTAACCCTAATCCTAACAGTAACCTTAACCCAAATCCTAAACTTATCACAAACCCTAACCCTAAACCTAACCTAAACCCTAACCCTAACCCTAACACTAACCCTAACCGAAACCCAAACTTTAATCCTAACACTAACCCTAACCCTAACCCTAACACTCACTCTAACCCAAACCGAAACCCTAAACCTAACCCTAACCCTAACTCAAACCCTAACCCTAACCCTAAACCTAATCCTACCCCTAACCCTAACCCAAACCATAACCCTAATCCTAATCGTATCCCTAACCCTAAACCTAACCCTAACCCAAACAGTAAAACGAACACTAACCCTAAACCTAACCCTAACCCTAATTCTAACCCTAATCCTAACCATAACCATAACCATAACCCATACCCTAATCGGAGGGTAGCCTTGAACTGATAATCCTCCTGCCTCACCCCCAAGAGTTGAGCTGTACTTTTTAAAGAGCAAAGATTGGATTCAGCAACATTGAAAAAGGAAAATATTTTCCCTCATAGAAATCGATGTCCAAAGTAGTTTTCTGATTCAAATGTAGCATATAGTACTTAAGAATCCAATATCAATAATATGGTAAATTCTAGAAAGAAAGAGGTTGGTTATTTAGGTGAAGACGTGCAATCCTGGCAAGAGATGCAGGATTGGGAAGCAACCTTGGCATGACTTGACCATGGGAGGAGTACCTGCTCTGAAGCTATGATAGACAGGCAGAACTTTGCAAGTGAGTCCAGAGTGCTATTGGTCAGTCTCCTGTCATTGGTGTCTGATGTGGGCAGGAGTGCTTAGGCAACAGAATCTTGGACTAAGATTCTGGAACTCCAAGAGGCAGTGACCAGGCAAAGCATTGTTTAGGGTGTTGCTAGGTGACAGAGCCCTCTCAGATGAGTTGCTGAAACACAGAGGTTTCTTGGTGGTAGGCTCTAATGTTTGGGTGACCAGTTTGGAGAGATTATAGTAGACTTTAGGTCAAAGTTCTAGTGTTTGACAAAAAGAAGCAGCCAGGAGAAGATGGGTGGAGGAGGGGAGAAGATGGTGTGGCCTGCTGGCCCTGCACAGGACCTCCACATAAAGGACCTCTACTGCAACGCCTACCTCTACTAACCCTAACCCTAACCCAAACCCTAACCCTAAACCCGAACACTAAACCTGAACATAAACCTAACCCAAAACCTAACCCTAACACTAACCCTAAACCTAACTCTAATCCAAACCCACTCCCTAACCCTATACCTAACCCTAAACCAAACCCAAACCCTAACACTGAACTTAACACTATCCCTAACCCTAACCCAAACCCTAACCCTAACCCTAAACCTAACCCAAACCCAAACACTAACCCTAACCCTAATCCTAACGCAAACCCAAACCCTAACCCTAAACCTAACCCTAACCCAAACCCTAACCATAAGCAGAATCCAAATTATAACACTATCCCTAAACCTAACCCTAACCCTAAACCTAATCCTAACCCAAACGCACACCATAACCCAAACCCTAACACTAACTCTAACCCTAACCCTAACACAAACCCTAACCCTAACCCTAAACCTAACACTAACCCTAACTCAAACCCTAACCCTAACCCTAACCCTAACACAAACCCTAACTCTAACCCTAACCCTAACCCAAACCCAAACCCTAACCCTAACCATAACCCTAACCCTAACCCTAACCCTAACCCTAATCCTAACCCTAACCTTAACCCAAATCCTAACCTTATCACAAACCCTGACCCTAAACTTAACCTAAACCCTAACCCTAACCCTAACACTAACCCTAACCCAAACCCAAACCCTAGTGCTAACACTAACCCTAACCCTAACCCTAACCCTAAACCTAACCCAAACCCAAACACTAACCCTAACCCTAATCCTAACCCAAACCCAAACCCTAAACCTAAACCTAACCCTAACCCAAACCCTAACCATAAGCAGAATCCAAATTATAACACTATCCCTAAACCTAACCCTAACCCTAAACCTAATCCTAAACCAAATGCACACCATAACCCAAACCCTAACACTAACCCTAACCCTAACCCTAACACAAACCCTAACCCTAACCCTAAACCTAACCCTAACCCTAACCCAAACCCTAACACTAACCCTAACCCTAACCCTAACCCTAACCCTAATCCTAACCCTAACCTTAACCCAAATCCTAACCTTATCACAAACCCTGACCCTAAACTTAACCTAAACCCTAACCCTAACCCTAACACTAACCCTAACCCAAAACCAAACCCTAGTGCTACCACTAACCCTAACCCTAACCCTACCCCTAACCCTAACACTCACCATAACCCAAACGGAAACCCTAACCCTAACCCTAACTCACACCCTAACCCTAACCCTAAACCTAACCCTAACCCTAATCCTAACCCTAACCATAACCCAAACCCTAAACATAACCATAACCCTAACCCTAACCCAAACCCTAACCCTAAAGCTAATCCAAACATTAGCCCTAAACCTAACCCTAACCCAAACCCTAACCCTAAACCTAACCCTAACCCAAAGCCAAACCCAAACCCTAAACCAAACACTAACCCTAACCCTAACCCTAACTCAAACACTCACCAAAACCCAAACGGAAACCCTAACCCTAACCCTAACCCTAACTCACACCCTAACCCTAACCCTAACCCTAACCCTAACCCTAATCCTAACCCTAACCCTAACCCATACGATAACCCTAATCCTAATCATATCCCTAACCCTAAACCTAACCGTAACCCAAACCCAAACCCTAACCCTAACCCTAAACCTAAACCAAACCCTAGCCCTAACCCTAACCCAAACCCAAACCCTAACCCAAACCGTAACCCTAATCCTAACCTTAACCCTAACCCTAATCCTAACGAAAAACAAATCCTAACACTAACCCTAACCCTAACCCTAACCCTAACCCTAAGCCAAACCAAACCCTAACCCTAACCCTAACCCAAACCATAACTCTAATCCTAACCCTAACCCTAACCCAAAACCTAACCTTAACCCTAACCCTAACCCTAACACAAACCCTAACCCTTACCCTAAACCTAACACAAACCCTAACACTAACCCTAACACTAACCCAAATCCAAACCCTAACCTAACCCTAACCCTAACCCAAACCTTAACCCTAACCCTAACCCTAACCAAACCCTAACCCTAACCCTAATCCTAACCCTAACCCTAACCCTAACTCTATACCAAACCCTAACCATAACCCTAACCCTAACCCTAACCCTAACCCTAACCCAAACCCTAATCCTAACCCTAACACTAACCCTAACCCAAATTTTAACCCTAAACCTAACCCTAACCCTAACCCTAACCCTATCCCTAACCCAAACCCTAACACTAACCCTAACCCTAACCCAAACAATAACTCTTACCCTAACCCTAACCCAAACCCAAACACTAACCCTAACCCTAAACCTAACCCAAACCCTAGCCCTAACCCTAACCCAAACCCAAACCCTAATCCTAACCCTAACCCTAACCCTAATCCTAACGCAAAGCAAACCCTAACACTAACCCTAACCCTAACCCTAACCCTAAGCCAAACCCAAACCCTAGCTCTAAACCTAACCCTAACCCAAACGCACACCCTAACCCTAACCCTATCCCAAAAACGAACCCTAACCTTAAACTAAACTTAACCCTAACCCAAACGTTAACCCTAACCCTAACCTTAACCCTAACCCTAATCCTAACAGTAACCTTAACCCAAATCCTAAACTTATCACAAACCCTAACCCTAAACCTAACCTAAACCCTAACCCTAACCCTAACACTAACCCTAACCGAAACCCAAACCTTAATCCTAACACTAACCCTAACCCTAACCCTAACACTCACTCTAACCCAAACGGAAACCCTAAACCTAACCCTAACCCTAACTCAAACCCTAACCCTAACCCTAAACCTAATCCTACCCCTAACCCTAACCCAAACCATAACCCTAATCCTAATCGTATCCCTAACCCTAAACCTAACCCTAACCCAAACACTAAAACGAACACCAACCCTAAACCCAACCCTAACCCTAATTCTAACCCTAATCCTAACCATAACCATAACCATAACCCATACCCTAATCGGAGGGTAGCCTTGAACTGATAATCCTCCTGCCTCACCCCCAAGAGTTGAGCTGTACTTTTTAAAGAGCAAAGATTGGATTCAGCAACATTGAAAAAGGAAAATATTTTCCCTCATAGAAATCGATGTCCAAAGTAGTTTTCTGATTCAAATGTAGCATATAGTACTTAAGAATCCAATATCAATAATATGGTAAATTCTAGAAAGAAAGAGGTTGGTTATTTAGGTGAAGACGTGCAATCCTGGCAAGAGATGCAGGATTGGGAAGCAACCTTGGCATGACTTGACCATGGGAGGAGTACCTGCTCTGAAGCTATGATAGACAGGCAGAACTTTGCAAGTGAGTCCAGAGTGCTATTGGTCAGTCTCCTGTCATTGGTGTCTGATGTGGGCAGGAGTGCTTAGGCAACAGAATCTTGGACTAAGATTCTGGAACTCCAAGAGGCAGTGACCAGGCAAAGCATTGTTTAGGGTGTTGCTAGGTGACAGAGCCCTCTCAGATGAGTTGCTGAAACACAGAGGTTTCTTGGTGGTAGGCTCTAATGTTTGGGTGACCAGTTTGGAGAGATTATAGTAGACTTTAGGTCAAAGTTCTAGTGTTTGACAAAAAGAAGCAGCCAGGAGAAGATGGGTGGAGGAGGGGAGAAGATGGTGTGGCCTGCTGGCCCTGCACAGGACCTCCACATAAAGGACCTCTACTGCAACGCCTACCTCTACTAACCCTAACCCTAACCCAAACCCTAACCCTAAACCCGAACACTAAACCTGAACATAAACCTAACCCAAAACCTAACCCTAACACTAACCCTAAACCTAACTCTAATCCAAACCCACTCCCTAACCCTATACCTAACCCTAAACCAAACCCAAACCCTAACACTGAACTTAACACTAACCCTAACCCTAACCCAAACCCTAACCCTAACCCTAAACCTAACCCAAACCCAAACACTAACCCTAACCCTAATCCTAACCCAAACCCAAACCCTAAACCTAAACCTAACCCTAACCCAAACCCTAACCATAAGCAGAATCCAAATTATAACACTATCCCTAAACCTAACCCTAACCCTAAACCTAATCCTAACCCAAACGCACACCATAACCCAAACCCTAACACTAACTCTAACCCTAACCCTAACACAAACCCTAACCCTAACCCTAAACCTAACACTAACCCTAACTCAAACCCTAACCCTAACCCTAACCCTAACACAAACCCTAACTCTAACCCTAACCCTAACCCAAACCCAAACCCTAACCCTAACCCTAACCCTAACCCTAACCCTAACCCTAACCTTAATCCTAACCCTAACCTTAACCCAAATCCTAACCTTATCACAAGCCCTGACCCTAAACTTAACCTAAACCCTAACCCTAACCCTAACACTAACCCTAACCCAAACCCAAACCCTAGTGCTAACACTAACCCTAACCCTAACCCTAACCCTAACACTCACCATAACCCAAATGGAAACCCTAACCCTAACCCTAACCCTAACTCACACCCTAACCCTAACCCTAAACCTAACCCTAACCATAATCCTAACCCTAACCATAACCCAAACCCTAAACATAACCATAACCCTAACCCTAACCCAAACCCTAACCCTAAAGCTAATCCAAACATTAACCCTAAACCTAACCCTAACCCAAACCCTAACCCTAAACCTAACCCTAACCCAAACCCAAACCCTAAGCCTAACCCTAACCGTAACCCAAACCCTAACCCTAACCTTAACCCTAATCCTAACCCAAACCCAAACCATAACCCTAAACCTAACCCTAATCCAAACCCAAACCCAAACCCTAACCCTAACCCTAACCTTAACCCAAACCCAACCCGTAACCCTAACCCTAACCGAAACCCTAACCATAACAAGAACCCAAACCATAACTCTACCCTAAACCTAACTCTAACCCTAAACCTAACCCTAACCCAAACGCACACCCTAACCCTAACCCTAACCCAAGCCCTATACCTAACCCTAAACCTAAACCTAACCCAAACGCTAACCCTAAACGTAACCCTAACCCTAATCCTAACCCTAAACTTAACCCTAATTCTAACCCAAACCCAAACCCTAATCCTAATACTAACCCTAACCCTAATACTCACCCTAACCCAAACGGAAATCCTAAACCTAACCCAATCCCAAACACTAACCCTAACCCTAACCCTAAATGTAACCCAAACCCTAACCCTAACCCTAACCCTAATCCCAACCCAAACTGAACCCCTAACCCTAACCCAAACCCAAACCCAAACCCTAACACTAATCCTAACCTTAACCCAAACCAAAACCCTAAACCTAACCCTAACCCAAACCCTAACAATAACCTGAACCCAAACAATAACTGTATCCCTAAACCTAACCCTATCCCTAAACCTAACGCTAACCCAAACGCACACACTAACCCTAACCTTAACCCAAACCCTACACCTAACAATAACCCTAACCCAAACATTAACCCTAAACCTAACCCTAACCCAAACATAGACCCTAACCCTAACCATAACCCTAACCCAAAATCTACACGTAACCCTAAGCCTAACACTAAACCTAACACTAAACCAAACCCTAACCCTATACCTAACCCTAACCCAAACCCAATCATTAACCCTAAACCTAACCCTAACCCAAACCCTGACCCTAACCATAACCCAAACATTAACCCTAAAACTAACCCTAACCCTAACCCAAACAATAAGCCTAATACTAACCCTAGCGCAAACCCTAACCCTAACCCTAACCCTAACTAAAAACCCTAACCCTAACCCAAACATTAAAACTAAACCTAACCCTAAACCAAACATTAAAACTAAACCTAACCCTAAACCAAACCCTAACAACAAACCTAATCCTAACCCAAACCCTAACACTAATCCTAACCCTAACACAAACTCTAACCCTAACCTTAATCCTAACCAAAATCCAAACCCTAACGCTAACCCTAACCCTAACCCTAACCCAAACCCTAACTGTAAACCTAACCCTAACCCTAACCCTAATCATAACCCTAACCCAAAACCTAACCCTAACCCTAACCCTAATCCAAACCCTAACCCTAAGCCAAACCCTAACGCTAACCAAACCAAAACCTAACCCTTACACTAACCCTAACCCCAACCCTAATCCTAAACCAAACTCAAACACTAACCCTAATTCTCACCCTAACCCTAAACGAAAACCTAACACTAACCCTACCCCAACACATAACTCTATCCAAAAACCTAAACTTAACACTAAACCAAACCCAAACCTTAACCCTGACACTAACCCTAACCCTAACCCTAACCCAAACTCAAACCCTAACCCTAAAACAAAACCTAACCCTAAACCAAACCCTAACCCTATCCCTAACCCTAACCATAAACCTAAACGTCACCCTAACACAAACGCAAACCCTACCCCTAACCCTAACCCTAACCCTAACTCTAAACCTAACACTAACCCTAACCCTAAACCAAACCCTAAGCCTAAACCTAACTCTAACCCTAACCCAAACCCTAACCCTAACCCTAACCCTAACCCAAACATTAACCCTAAACCTAACCCTAACCCAAACACAAACCCTAATCCAAACACTAACCCTAACTCTAACCCTAACCCTCACCAAAATCCAAACGCAATCATCACCCTAACCCTAACCTTAACCCAATCCCTAACCCTAACCCTAACTCTAACCCAAACCCTAACCCTAACCCTAATACTAACCCTAACCCTAACCTTAACCATAACCATAACCCTAAATGTAACCTTAACCCTAACCCTAACCCTAACCCTAACACTAACCCTAAACCTAACTCTAATCCAAACCCACACCCTAACCCTATACCTAACCCTAAACCAAACCCAAACCCTAAAACAGAACTTAACACTAACCCTAACCCTAAACCTAAGCCTAACAATAACCCAAACCCTAACCCTAACCCTAACCCAAAACCTAACCCTAACCCTGACCCTAACCCAAACCCAAACACTAACCCTAACCCTAATCCTAACCCAAACCCAAACCTAAACCTAAACCTAACCCTAACCCAAACCCTAACCATAACCAGAATCCAAACTATAACACTATCACTAAAACTAACCCTAACCCTAAACCTAACCCTAACCCAAACGCACAACCTAAACCTAACCCTAACCCTAACCCTAACCCTAACACAAACCCTAACCCTAACCCTAACCCTAACCCTAACCCAAACCCTAACACTAACCCTAACCCTAATCCAAACCCTAACTCTAAACCTAACCCTAACACTAACCCAAACCCCAACCCAAACCCTATCCCTAACCCTAACCCAAACACTAACCCTTACCCTAACCCAAAACCAAACCCTAACCCTAACCCTAACCCTAACCCTAACCCTAACCCTAACCCTAATCCTAACGCAAACCAAACCCTAACACAAACCCTAACCCTAACCCTAACTCAAACCCTAACCCTAAACCTAACCCTAACACAAACCCTAACCCTAACCCTAACACAAACCCAAACCCTAACCCAGCCCTAAACCTAACCCAAACTCTAACTGTAACCCTAACCCTAACCCTAACCCTAACACTAAACGTAACACTAAACCAAACCAAACCCTATACCTAACCCTAACCCTAACCCAAACATTAACCCTAAACCTAACCCTAAACCAAACCCTAAACCTAAACCTAAACCTAACCCAAACCCTAACCATAACCATAACCCTAACCCTAACCCAAACCCTAACCCTAAAGCTAACCCAAACATTAACCCTAAACCTAACCCTAACCCAAACCCTAACCCTAAACCTAACCCTAAGCCAAACCCAAACACTAACCCTAACCCTAACCCTAAACGTAACCCAAACCCTAACCCTAATCCTAACCCTAATCCCAAACGAAACCGAACCCTAAACCTAACCCAAACCCAAACCGAAACCCTAACCCTAATCCTAACCTTAACCCAAACCCAAACCCTCAACCTAACCCTAACCCAAACCCTAACAATAACCAGAACCCTAACAATAACTGTATCCCTAAACCTAACCCTATCCCTAAACCTAACCCTAACCCAAACGCACACCCTAACCCTAACCCTAACCCAAACCCTATACCTAACCCTAACCCTAATGCAAACATTAACCCTAAACCTAACCCTAACCCAAACCCAAACCCTAACCTAACCATAACCCTAACCCAAACTCTACACCTAACCCTAAGTCTAACACTAAACCTAACACTAAACCAAACCCTAACCCTATACCTAACCCTAACCCAAACCCAAACATTAACCCTAAACCTAACCCTAACCCAAACCCTGACCCTAACCATAACCCAAACATTAACCCTAAACCTAACCCTAACCCTAACCCAAACAATAACCCTAATACTAACCCTAGCCCAAACCCTAACCCTAACCCTAACCCTAACTAAAAACCCTAACCCTAACCCAAACCCAAAACCAATCCCTAACCCTAAACCTAACCCTAAACCAAAATCTAACATTAACCCTAACCCTAACCCTAACCCTAACCCTAACCCTAACACTAACACTAAACCAAACCCTAAACCTAACCCTAACCCTAACCCTAACCCTAAACCAAACATTAAAACTAAACCTAACCCTAAACCAAACCCTAACAATAAACCTAACCCTAACCCAAACCCTAACCCTAATCCTAACCCTAACACAAACTCTAACCCTATCCTTAATCCTAACCAAAATCCAAACCCTAACGCTAACCCTAACCCTAACCCTAACCCAAAACCTAACTGTAAACCTAACCCTAACCCTTACCCTAATCATAACCCTAACCCAAAACCTAACCCTAACCCTAACCCTAATCCAAACCCTAACCCTAACCATAACCCTAACGTTAACCAAACCAAAACCTAACCCTTACACTAACCGTAACCCCAACCCTAATCCTAAACCAAACTCAAACACTAACCTAATTCTCACCCTAACCCTAAACGAAAACCTAACACTAACCCTACC
The DNA here is from genome assembly GCA_035773235.1 of Eospalax fontanierii. Taxonomy (NCBI): domain Eukaryota; kingdom Metazoa; phylum Chordata; class Mammalia; order Rodentia; family Spalacidae; genus Eospalax; species Eospalax fontanierii. Next base: position 5,670,655 of record JAJHUQ010000032.1, on the reverse strand, counting down.
CCAACACATAACTCTATCCCAAAACCTAACCTTAGCACTAAACCAAACCCAAACCTTAACCCTGACACTAACCCTAACCCTAACCCTAACCCAAACTCAAACCCTAACCCTAACACAAAACCTAACCCTAAACCAAACCCTAACCCTATCCCTAACCCTAACCATAAACCTAAACGTCACCCTGACACAAACGCAAACCCTACCCCTAACCCTAACCCTAACCCTAACTCTAAACCTAAAACTAACCCTAACCCTAAACCAAACCCTAAGCCTAAACCTAACTCTAACCCTAACCCAAACCCTAACCCTAACCCTAACCCTAACCCAAACATTAACCCTAAACCTAACCCTAACCCAAAAACAAACCCTAATCCAAACACTAACCCTAACCCTAACCCTAACCCTCACAAAAATCCAAACGCAATCATCACCCTAACCCTAACCCTAACCCAAACCCTAACCCTAACCCTAACTCTAACCCAAACCCTAACCCTAACCCTAATACTAACCCTAACCCTAACCTAAACCATAACCCTAACCCTAAATGTAACCTTAACACTAACCCTAACCCTAACCCTAACACTAACCCTAAACCTAACTCTAATCCAAACCCACACCCTAACCCTATACCTAACCCTAAACCAAACCCAAACCC
>JAJHUQ010000032.1:5657500-5660000 GCA_035773235.1 Eospalax fontanierii | reverse complement strand
CCCAAACCAAACCTAAACCCTAACACTGAACTTAACACTAACCCTAACCCTAACGCAAAGCCAAACACTAACCCTAACCATATCCTTAACAATAACCCAAACCCTAACACTAACCCTAACCCAAACCCTAACCCTAACCCTAACCCTAACCCAAACACAAACCCTAACCGTAACCCTAATCCTAACCCAAACCCAAAACCTAACCCTAACCCTAAGCCTAACCCTAACCCAAACCCTAACCATAATCAGAATCCAAACCATAACACTATCCCTAACCCTAACCCTAACCCTAACCCTAACACTACCCCAAGCGGACAGCCTAACCCTAACCCTAACACTAAACCTAACCCAAACCCTGACACTAAGCCTAACCCTAACCTAAACCCTAACCCTAAACCTAACCCTAAACCTAACTCGAACCCTAACCCTAACACTAACTCTAATCCAAACCCTAACCCTAACCCTAATCCTAACCCCAACCCTAACCCAAACCATAAACCTAATCCTAATCGGAAACCTAAAACTAAACCTAACCCTAACCCAAACACTAACCCTAACACTATCCTAACCCTAGCCCAAACCCTAACCTTAAACCTAACCCTAACACAAACCCTAACCCTAACCCAAACCCAAACCCTAACCCTAACCCTAACCCTAACCCTAACCCTAACCCAAACACTAACCCTAATCCTAAACCTAACCCTAACCCTAACCCAAAAATTAACCATAAACCTAACCCTAACCCAAACCCTAACCTAACCCTAACCCTAACAATAACACAAACCCTAACCCTACCCCTAACTCAAACCCTAACCCTAACCCTAACCCATACCCCAACCCAAACCCAAAACCTAACCGTAACCCTCACCCAAAACATGAACCGATTCGTAACCGTAACCCTAACCCAAACCCTGACCGTAACCCTAACCCTAAACCTAACCCTAACACAAACCCTAACCCTAACCTAACCCTAACCCTAACCCTACCCCTAACCCTAACCCTAACTCAAACCCTAACACTAACCCTAACCCTAATCCAAACCCTAACTCTAACCCTAACCCTAACCCAAACCCAAACCCTAACCCTAACCCTATCCCTAACCCAAACTCTAACCCTAACCCTAACCCTAACCCAAACCCAAACCCTATCCCTAACCCTAACCCTAACCCTAACCCTAATCCTAACGCAAACCAAACCCTAACACTAACCCTAACCCTATCCCTAACCCTAACCCAAACCCAAACCCTAACCCTAACCCTAATCCTAACCCAAACCCTAACCATAACCAGAATAGAAACCATAACTCTATCCCTAAACCTAACCCTAACCCTAAACCTAAACCTAAACCAAACGCACACCGTAACCCTAACCCTAATCCAAAGGCTAACCCTAACCCTAACCTTAATCCTAACCCTAATCCTAACCATATCCCTAACCCAAATCCTAACCTTATCACATACCCTCACCCTAAACCTAAGCTAATCCCTAACCCTAACCCTAACACTAACCCTAACCCAAACCCAAACACTAATCATAACACTAAATCTAACCCTAACCCTAACACTCACCCTAACCCAAACGGAAACCCTAAACCTAACCCTAACCCCAACTCAAACACTAACCCTAATCCTAACTCTAATCCAAACCCTAACCCTAACCCTAATCCTAATCACAACCCTAAACCAAACCATAACTCTAATCCTAATCATAACCCTAAAACTAAACCTAACCCTAACCCAAACACTAACCCTAACCCTAACCCTAAACCTAACCCTAACCCTAATTCTAACCCTAACCCTAACCCTAACCATAACCATAACCCATACCCTAATCCCAGGGTAGCCTTGAACTGATCATCCTCCTGCCTCACCCCCAAGAGTTGAGTTGTACTTTTTTAAGAGCAAAGATTGGATTCAGCAACAATGACAAAGGAAAATATTTTCCCTCATAGAAAACGATGTCCAAAGTAGTTTTTTGATTCAAATGTAGCTTATAGGACTGAGGAATCCAGTATCAATAATATGGTAATTTCTAGAAAGAATGAGGATGGTTATTTATGTAACCATGTGCAATCCTGGCAAGAGGTGCAGGACTGGGAAGCAACCTTGGCATGACTTGACCAGGTGAGGAGCACGTGTTCTGAAGCTATGATAGACAGGTAGAGCTCTGCAAGTGAGTGCTGAGTGCTATTGGTCAGTCTCCTGTCATTGGTGTCTGATGTGGGCAGGAGTGCTGAGGTCACAGAATCTTGAACTAAGATTCTGGAACTCCAAGAGGCAGTGACCTGGCAAAGCATTGTTTAGGGAGGAGGGGAGAAGTTGGTGTGGCCTGCTGGCCATGCCCAGGCCATTCACATACAGGACCTCTACTACTAACCTTAATTGCCTACCTCTACTAACCGTAACTCTAAACCTAACCCTAACCATAACCTTAACCCTATACTTAACCCTAACCCTAACTCAAACATTAAACCTAAACCTAAACCTAACCTTAACCCTAA
>JAJHUQ010000032.1:5650000-5652500 GCA_035773235.1 Eospalax fontanierii | reverse complement strand
GTACAAAGTAGTTTTCTGATTCAAATGTAGCTTATAGTACTTAAAAATCCAATATCAATAATATGGTAATTTCTAGAAAGAATGAGGTTGGTTATTTAGGTAACAACGTGCAATCCTGGCAAGAGCTGCAGGACTGGGAAGCAACCTTGGCATGACTTGACAAGGGGAGGAGCACCTGCTCTGAAGCTATGATAGACAGGCAGAGCTTTGCAAGTGAGTGCTCAGTGCTATTGGACAGTCTCCTGTCATTGGTTTCTGATGTGGGCAGGAGTGCTGAGGTCACAGATTCTTGGACTAAGATTCTGGAACTCCAAGAGGCAGTGACTTGGCAAAGCATTGTTTAGGGTATTGCTAGGTGACAAAGCCCTCTCAGATTAGTTGCTGAAACACAGAGGTTTCATGGTGGTAGGCTCTAGTGTTTGGGTGACCAGTTTGGAGAGATTTAGTTGACTTTAGGTCAAAGTTCTAGTGTTTGACAAAAAGAAGCAGCCAGGAGAAGATGGGAGGAGGAAGGGAGAAGGTGGTGTGGCCTGCTGGCCCTGCCTAGGTCCTCCACATACAGGACATCTACGACAAAGCCTACCTCTACTAACCTAACCCTAACCCTAACCCTTACCCTAAACCTAACCCTAAACCTAACCTAACACTAACCCTATAACTAACCCTAACCCTAAACCAAACATTAAACCTAAACCTACCCCTAACCCAAACCCTAAGCCTGAACCCAACCATAAACCTAACCCTAACCCTAAACCTAACCCTAACCCTAACCCAAACATTAACCCTAAACCTAACCCTAACACAAACCCAAATCCTAACCCAGCCCTAAACCTAACCCAAAATCTAACTGTAACCCTAACACTAACCCTAACACTAAACGTAACACTAAACCAAACCCAAAACCTATACCTAACCCTAACCATAACCCAAACATTAACCCTAAACCTAATCCTAACCCAAACCCTAACCCTAAACCTAACCCTAACCCAAACCCTAACCATAACGATAACCCTAACCCTAACCGAAACCCTAACACTAAAGCTAACCCAAAAATTAACCCTAAACCTAACCCTAACCCAAACTCTAACCCTAAACCAAACCCTAACCCAAACCCAAACCCTAACCATAACCCTAACCGTAACCCAAACCCTAACACTAACCCTAACCCCAATTCTTACCCTTACCCAAACACAAACCCTAACCCTAACCCTAACCCTAGCCCAAACCCAAACCCTAACCTAACCCTAACCTTAACCCAAACCCAAACCCTAACCCTAAACCAAACCCTAACCATAACCAGAACCCAAACCATAACTCTATCCCTAAACCTAACCCTAACCTTAAACCTAACCCTAAACCAAACGCACACCCTAAACCTAACCCTAACCCAAACCCTATACCTAACCCTAACTCTAACAGAAACATTAACCCTAAACCTAACCATAACCCAAACCCAAAACCTAACCCTAACCATAACCCCAATCCAAACTCTACCGGTAACCCTAACCCAAACCCTAACCATAACCATAACCAAAACCCTAACCCTAAACCTAACCCTAGCCCAAACCCTAACCCGACCCCAAACCCAAACACAACCCAGAACCCTAAACCTAACCTTAACCCAAACTCTAACCGTAACCCTAACCCTAACCCTAACCCTAACCCTAAACCTAACACTAACCCAAACCCTAACCCTAACCCTAACCCTAACCCTAACCCAAACATTAAACCTAAAGGTAACCCTAAACCAAACCCTAACAATAAACCTAACGCTAACCCAAACCCTAATCCTAATCCTAACCATAACACAAACCCTAACCCTAACCCTACCCAAACCAAATCCTAACCCTTACACTAACCCTAACCCCAACCCTAATCTTAAACCAAACTCAAACACTAACCCTAATTCTCACCCTAACCCTAATCGAAAACCGAACACTAACCCTACCCCAAACCATAACTCTATCCCAAAACCTAACCTTAAAACTAAACCAAACCCAAACCTTAACCCTGACACTAACCCTAACCCTAACCCTAACCCTAACCCAAACCCAAATCCTAACCCTAACACAAAACCTTACCCTAAACCAAACCCTAACCCTATCCCTAATCCTAACCATAAACCTAAACCTAACCCTAACACAAACGCAAACCCTACCCCTAACCCTAACCCTAACCCTAACCCTAACTCTAAACCTAACACTAACCCTAACCCTAACCCAAACCCTAACCCTAAACCTAACTCTAACCCTAACCCAAACCCTAACCCTAACCCTAACCCTAACCCTAACCCAAACATTAACCCTAAACCTAACCCTAACCCAAACCCTAACCCTAAACCTAACCCTAGCCCAAACCCTAACCCTAAACCTAACCCTAACACAAACCCTAACCCTAACCCAAACCCAAACCCTAATCCAAACACTAACCCTAACCCTAACCCTAACCCTCAACAAAACCCAAACGCAATCCTCACCCTAACCCTAACCCTAACCCAAAC
>JAJHUQ010000032.1:5642500-5645000 GCA_035773235.1 Eospalax fontanierii | reverse complement strand
CTAACCCAAACACTAACACTAACCATAACCATAACCCATACCCTAATCCCAGGGTAGCCTTGAACTGATAATCCTCCTGCCTCACCCCCAAGAGTTGAGTTATACTTTTTTTAAGAGCAAAGTTTGGATTCAGCAACAATGAAAATGAAAATATTTTCCCTCATAGAGAATGATGCACAAAGAAGTTTTCTGATTCAAATGTAGCTTATAGTATTTAAGAATCCAATACCAATAATATGGTAATTTCTAGAAAGAATGAGGTTGGTTATTTATGTAACCACGTGCAATCCTGGCAAGAGCTGCAGGACTGGGAAGCAACCTTGGAAATGCCTTCACCAGGGGAGGAGCATCTGCTCTGAAGCTGTGATAGACAGGCAGAGCTTTGCAAGTGAGTGCTGAGTGCTATTGGTCAGTCTCCTGTCATTGGTTTCTGATGTGGGCAGGAGTGCTGAGGGTCACAGAATCTTGGACTAAGATTCTGGAACTCCAAGAGGGAGTGACCTTGCAAAGCATTCTTTTGGGTGTTGCTAGGTGACAGAGCCCTCTCAGATGAGTTGCTGAAACACAGAGGTTTCTTGGTAGTAGGCTCAAGTGTTTAGGTGACCAGTTTGGAGAGATTTAGTTGACTTTAGGTCAAAGTTCTAGTGTTTGACAAAAAGAAGCAGCCAGGAGAAGATGGGAGGAGGAGGGGAGAAGGTCGTGTGTCCTGCTGGACCTGCCCAGGCCGTGCACATATAGGACCTCTACTACAACGCCTACCTCTACTAACCCTAACCCTGACCCTAACCCTAACCCAACCATTAACCTAAAACTAACCCTAACCCAAACCTTACGCCCAAACATAACCCTAAACCAAACCCTAACCCTAAACCAAACCTTAACCCAAATCCTAACCCTAAACCTAACCCTAACCCTAACCCAAACCCTAACCCTAACCTAACAAAAACCCTATACCTAACCCAAACCTAAGCCAAACATTAACCATAAACCTAACCAAAACCCAAACTCTAAATCTAAACCTAACCCTAACCCAAACCCTAAACCTAACCCTAACCCTAAACCTAACCCTAAACCAAACCCTAACCCTAACCCTAACGCAAACCCAAACCCTACCCTAACACTAACATTAACCCTAACCCTAACCCTAACCCAAACTCTAACCATAACCCTAACCCTAACCCTATCCCTAACCCTAACACTAACCCTAACCCAAATATTAACCCTAAACCTAACCCTAACTCAAACCCTAACCAAAACCTAACCCTAAACCAAAACCAAATCCTAACCCTAACCCTAACCAAACCATAACCGTAACCATAACCCTAACCCTTACAATAACTCTAACACAAATATTAACCCTAAACCTAACCGTAACACAAACCCTAACCCTAAACCTAACCCTAAACCACACCGTAACCCTAAACCTATCACTAACACCAAACCTCACCCTAACCCTAATCCTAACCCTAACCTAAACCCAAATCCTAACCCTAACCCTAACCCTAACCCATACCCTAACGGTAACCCTAACCCTAACCCTATCCCTAACCCTAACCCAAACACTAACCCTAACCCTAAACCAAACCCTAACCCAAACATTAAACCTAAACCTAACCCTAACCCAAACCCTAACTCTAAACCTAACCCTAACCCAAACCCTAAACCTATCCCAAACCCAAACACTAACCCTAAGCCTAATCCTAACCCTAAACCTAACCCTAACCCTAACGGAACCCATAAACATAACCCTATTCCTAAACACAACACAACCAAAAACTTAACCCTAAACCTGACCCTAACCCTAACCCTAAAACCGAACACTAAACCTGAACATAAACCTAACCCAAACCCTAACCCTAACCCTAACCCTAACCCAAACCCTGACACTAACAGTAACCCTAACCTAAACCCTAACACTAACCCTAACCCAAAACCTAACTCTAACCCTAACCCTAACCCAAACCCAAACCCTGAACTAACCCTAACCCTAACAATAACCCAAACCCTAACCCTAACGCTAACTCAAACCCTAACCCTAACCCTAACCCACACACCAACCCAAACCCAAAACCTAACCGTAACCTTCACCCAAACCATGAACGTAATCGTAACCCTAACCCTAACCCAAACCCTGACCATAACCCTAACCCTAACCCTAACACTAACACAAACCCTAACCCTAACCCTAACCCTAACCCTAACCCTAACACTAACCCTAACCCTAACCCAAACCCTAACTCTAACCCTAACCCTAACCCAAACCCAAACCCTAACGCTAAACAGAACCCTAACCCAAACCCTAACCCTAACCCTAACCCTAACCCTAACCCTATCCCTAAACCTAACCCTAACCCTAACCCTAATCCTAACGCAAACCGAACCCTAACACCAACCCTAACCCTAAACCTAACCCTAACCCAAACCCAAACCCTAAACCTAACCCTAACCCTAACCGACACCCTAACCATAACCAGACCACACACCATAACTCTATCCCTAA
>JAJHUQ010000032.1:5622500-5637500 GCA_035773235.1 Eospalax fontanierii | reverse complement strand
AACCCTAACCCAAACTCTAACCGTAACCCTAACCGTAACCCTATCCTTAACCCTAACACTAACCCTAACCCAAATATTAACCCTAAACCTACACCTAACCCAAACCCTAAACAAAACCTAACCCTAAACCAAAACCTAACCCTAACCCTAACCAAACCATAACCATAAACCTAACCCTAACCCTTACAACAACTCTAACACAAATATTAACCCTAAAACTAACCGTAACACAAACCCTAACCCTAAACCTAACCCTAAACCAAACCCTAACCCTAAACCAAACCCTAACACAAAACCTAACCCTAACCCTAACCCTAACCCTAACCCTAACCTAAACCCAAATCCTAACCCTAACCCTAACCCTAACCCAAACACTAACCCTAATCCTAACTCTAATACAAACCCTAACCCTAACCCTAATCCTAACCCCAACCTTAACCCAAACCATAACCCTAATCCTAATCGTAACCCTAAAACTAAACTTAACCATAACCCAAATACTAACCCTAACCCTAACCCAAACCCTAACCCTAACACTAACATTAACCCTAAACCTAACCCTAACCCAAACTCTAACCGTAACCTTAACCCTAACACTATCCCTAACCCTAAGTCTAACCCTAACACAAATATTAAGCCTAAACCTAACCCTAACCCAAACCCTAACCAAAACCTAAACCTAAAACAAAACCTAATCCTAACCCGAACCCTAACCCTAACACATACCGTAACCGTAATCCTAACCCTAACCCTAAACCTAACCCTAACCCAAACCCTAACCCTAAACCTAACCCTAACACAAAACCTAACCCTAACCCTAAACCAAAACCTAACCCTAACCCTAACCCTAACCTAACCATAACCGTAACCTTAACTCTAACCCTTACAATAACTCTAACACAAATATTAACCCTAAAACTAACCGTAACACAAAACCTAACCCTAAAACTAACCCTAAACCAAACCCTAACCCTAAACCTAACCCTAACACAAAACCTAACCCTAACACTAACCCTAAGCCTAACCTAAACCCAAATCCTAACCGTAACCCTAACCCTAACTCATACCCTAAACGTAACCCTAACCCTAACCCTAACCATAACCAAAACCCTAACCCTAACCCAAACACTAACCCTAACCCTAACCTAAACCCTAACCCAAACATTAACCCTAAACCTAACCCTAACCCAAAACCTAACCCTAAACCTAACCCTAACCCAAACCCTAACCCTATCCCAAACCCAAACACTAACCCTAAGCCTAATCCTAACCCTAAACCTAACCCTAACCCTAACGGAACCCATAAACATAACCCTATCCCTAAACAAAACACAACCCAAAACTTAAAACTAAAGCTGACCCTAACCCTAACCCTAACACAAACCTTAACCCTAACCCTAACCCTAACCCTAACCCAAACCCTAACCCTAACTTAACAATAACCCTATACCTAACCCAAACCTAAGCCAAACATTAACCCTAAACCTAACCCTATTACAAACTCTAAACCTAAACCTAACCCTAACCCAAACCCTAAACCTAACCCTACCCCTAACCCTAACCCTAACCCTAACCCTAACCCTAACCCTAACCCTAACCCAAATATTAACCCTAAACCTAACCCTAACACAAACCCTAACCCTAAACCTAACCCTAAACCAAACCGTAACCCTAACCCTAAACCTAACCCTAACCCTAACCCAAACCCAAACCCTAACCCTAACACTAACATTAACCCTAACCCTAACCCTAACCCAAATATTAACCCTAAACCTACCCCTAACCCTAACCCTATCCCTAACCCTAAACCTAACCCTAACCCAAACCCTAACCCTAAACCTAACCCTAACACAAAACCTAACCCTAACCCTAAACCAAAACCTAACCCTAACCCTAACCCTAACCTAACCATAACCGTAACCTTAACTCTAACCCTTACAATAACTCTAACACAAATATTAACCCTAAACCTAACCGTAACACAAAACCTAACCCTAAAACTAACCCTAAACCAAACCCTAACCCTAAACCTAACCCTAACACAAAACCTAACCCTAACACTAACCCTAAGCCTAACCTAAACCCAAATCCTAACCGTAACCCTAACCCTAACTCATACCCTAAACGTAACCCTAACCCTAACCCTAACCCTAACCAAAACCCTAACCCTAACCCAAACACTAACCCTAACCCTAACCCAAACCCTAACCCAAACATTACCCCTAAACCTAACCCTAACCCAAAACCTAACCCTAAACCTAACCCTAACCCAAACCCTAACCCTATTCCAAACCCAAACACTAACCCTAAGCCTAATCCTAACCCTAAACCTAACCCTAACCCTAACGGAACCCATAAACATAACCCTATCCCTAAACAAAACACAACCCAAAACTTAACCCTAAAGCTGACCCTAACCCTAACCCTAAAACCGAACACTAAACCTGAACATAAACCTAACCCTAACCCTAACCCTAACCCTAACACAAACCTTAACCCTAACCCTAACCCAAACCCTAAACCAAACCCTAACCCTAACTTAACAATAACCCTATACCTAACCCAAACCTAAGCCAAACATTAACCCTAAACCTAACCCTATTACAAACTCTAAACCTAAACCTAACCCTAACCCAAACCCTAAACCTAACCCTACCCCTAACCCTAACCCTAACCCTAACCCTAACCCTAACCCTAACCCAAATATTAACCCTAAACCTAACCCTAACACAAACCCTAACCCTAAACCTAACCCTAAACCAAACCGTAACCCTAACCCTAAACCTAACCCTAACCCTAACCCAAACCCAAACCCTATCCCTAACACTAACATTAACCCTAACCCTAACCCTAACCCAAACTCTAACCGTAACCCTACCCCTAACCCTATCCCTAACCCTACCACTAACCCTAACCCAAATATTAACCCTAAACCTACACCTAACCCAAACCCTAACCAAAACCTAACCCTAAATCAAAACCTAACCCTAACCCTAACCAAACCATAACCATAACCCTAACCCTAACCCTTACAATAACTCTAACACAAATATTAACCCTAAAACTAACCGTAACACAAACCCTAACCCTAAACCTAACCCTAAACCAAACCCTAACCCTAAACCAAACCCTAACACAAAACCTAACCCTAACCCTAACCCTAACCCTAACCTAAACCCAAATCCTACCCCTAACCCTAACCCTAACCCATACCCTAAACATAACCCTAACCCTAACCCTAACCCTAATCCAAACACTAACCCTAACCCTAACCCTAACCCTAACCCTAACCCAAACATTAACCCTAAACCTAACCCTAACCCAAACCCTAACCCTAAACCTAACCCTAACCCAAACCCTAACCCTATCCCAAACCCAAACACTAACCCTAAGCCTAATCCTAACCCTAAACCTAACCCTAACCCTAACGGAACCCATAAACATAACCCTATCCCTAAACACAAGCCAACCCAAAACTTAACCCTAAACCAGACCCTAACCATAACCCTAAAACCGAACACTAAACCTGAACATAAACCTAACCCAAACCCTAAACCTAACCCTAACCCTAACCCAAACCCTGACACTAACAGTAACCCTAACCTAAACACTAACCCTAACCCTAACCCAAACCATAACTCTAACCCTAACCCTAACCCAAACCCAAACCCTAACCTAACCCTAACCCTAACAATAACCCAAACCCTAACTCTAACGCTAACTCAAACCCTAACCCTAACCATAACCACACCCCAACCCAAACCCAAAACCTAACCATAACCTTCACCCAAACCATGAACCTAATCGTAACCCTAACCCTAACCCAAACCCTGACCATAACCCTAACCCTAACACAAACCCTAACCCTAACCCTAACCCTAACCCTAACCCTAACCCAAATCCTAACACTAACCCTTACCATAACCCAAACCCTAACCCTAACCCTAACCCTATCCCTAACCCTAACCCTAACCCTAACCCTAATCCTAACGCAAACCAAACCCTAACACTAACCCTAACCCTAACCCTAACCCTAACCCAAACCCAAATCCTAAACCTAACCCTAACCCTAACCGAAACCCTAACCATAACCAGAACACAAACCATAACTCTATCCCTAAACCTAACCCTAACCCTAAACCTAACCCTAAACCAAACGCACACCCTAACCCTTACCCTAATCCAAACGCCTACCCTAACCCTAACCCTAACCCTAACACTAATCCTAACCCTATGCCTAACCCAAATCCTCACCCTATAGCAAACACTCACCCTAAACCTAACCTAAACCCTAACCCTAACTCTAACACTAACCTTAAGCCAAACCCAAACCCTAATCCTAACACTAACCCTAACCCTAACCCTAACCGTAACACTCACCCTAACCCAAATGGAAACCCTAAACCTAACCCTAACCCTAACTCAAACCCTAACCCTAACCCTAACTCTAATACAAACCCTAACCCTAACCCTAATCCTAACCCCAACCCTAAACCAAACCATAACCCTAAACCTAACCCTAAAACAAACCGTAACCCTAACCTTAAACCTAACCCTAACCCTAACCCAAACCCAAACCCTAACCCTAACACTAACATTAACCCTAACCCTAACCCTAACCCAAACTCTAACCGTAACCCTAACCGTAACCCTATCCCTAACCCTAACACTAACCCTAACCAAAATATTAACCCTAAACCTAACCCTAACCCAAACCCTAACCAAAACCTAACCCTAAACCAAAACTTAACCCTAACCCTAACCCTAACCAAACCATAACCATAACAGTAACCCTAACCCTTACAATAACTCTAACACAAATATTAACCCTAAAACTAACCGTAACACAAACCCTAACCCTAAACCAAACCCTAACCCTAAACCAAACTCTAACACAAAACCTAACCCTAACCCTAACCCTAACCTAAACCCAAATCCTAACCCTAACCCTAACCCTAACCCATACCCTAACCCTAATCCTAACCCTAACCCTAACCCTAACCCTAACCCAAACACTAACCCTAACCCTAACCCTAACCCTAACCTAAACATTAAACCTAAACCAAACCCTAACCCAAACTCTAACCCTAAACCTAACCCTAGCCCAAACCCTAACCCCATCCCAAACCCAAACTCTAACCGTAACCCTAACTCTAACCCTATCCCAAACCCTAACACTAACCCTAAACCAAATATTAACCCTAAACCTAACCCTAACCCAAACCCTAACCAAAACCTAACCCTAAACCAAAACCTAACCCTAACCCTACGCCTAACCAAACCATAACCGTAACCCTAACCTTAACCCTTACAATAACTCTAACACAAATATTAACCCTAAACCTAACCGTAACACAAACCCTAACCCTAAACCTAACCCTAAACCAAACCCTAACCCTAAACCTAACCCTAACACAAAACCTAAACCTAACTCTAACCCTAACCCTAACCTAAACCCAAATCCTAACCCTAACCCTAACCCTAACCCATACCCTAACCGCAACCTTAACCCTAACTCTAACACTAACCCTAACCCTAACCCTAACCCAAACACTAACCCTAACCCTAACTCTAATACAAACACTAACCCTAACCCTAATCCTAACCCCAACCCTAACCCAAACCATAACCCTAATCCTAATCGTAACCCTAAAACTAAACTTAACCATAACCCAAACACTAACCCTAACCCTAACCCAAACCCTAACCCTAACCCAAACACTAACCCTAAACCTAACCCTAACCCAAACCCTAACCCTAACACTAACATTAACCCTAGACCTAACCCTAACGCAAACTCTAACCGTAACCCTAACCCTAACCCTATCCCTAACCCTAACACTAACCCTAACCCAAATATTAAGCCTAAACCTAACCCTAACCCAAACCCTAACCAAAACCTAACCCTAAAACAAAACCTAAACCTAACCCTAACCCTAACCAAACCATAACCGTAACCCTAACCCTAACCCTTACAATAACTCTAACACAAATATTAACCCTAAACCTAACCGTACCACAAACCCTAACCCTAAACCTAACCCTATCACAAAACCTAACCCTAACCCTAACCCTAACCCTAACCTAAACCCAAATCCTAACCCGAAACCTAACCCTAACACATACCGTAACCGTAATCCTAACCCTAACCCTAAACCTAACCCTAACTCAAACCCTAACCCTAAACCTAACCCTAACACAAAACCTAACCCTAACCCTAAACCAAAACCTAACCCTAACCCTAACCCTAACCTAACCATAACCGTAACCCTAACTCTAACCCTTACAATAACTCTAAAGCAAATATTAACCCTAAACCTAACCGTAACACAAACCCTAACCCTAAACTTAACCCTAAACCACACCCTAACACTAAACCTAACCCTAACACAAAACCTAACCCTAACCCTAACCCTAACCCTAACCTAAACCCAAATCCTAACCGTAAACCTAACCCTCACCCATACCCTAACCGTAACCCTAACCCTAACCCTAACCCTAATCCTAACCCTAACCCTAACCCTAACCCAAACACTAACCCTAACCCTAACCCAAACCCTAACCCAAACATTAACCCTAAACCTAACCCTAACCCAAACCCTAACCCTAAACCTAACCCTAACCCAAACCCAAACACTAACCCTAAACCTAACCCTAACCCAAACCCTAACCCTATCCCAAACCCAAACACTAACCCTAAGCCTAATCCTAACCCTAAACCTAACCCTAACCCTAACGGAACCCATAAACATAACCCTATCCCTAAACAAAACACAACCCAAAACTTAACCCTAAACCTGACCCTAACCCTAACCCTAAAACCGAACACTAAACCTGAACATAAACCTAACCCAAACCCTATCCCTAACCCTATCCCTAACCCAAACCCTGACACTAACAGTAACCCTAACCTAAACCCTAACCCTAACCCTAACCCAAACCCTAACTCTAACCCTAACCCTTACCCAAACCCATACACTAACCTAACCCTAACCCTAACAATAACCCAAACCCTAACCCTAACGCTAACTCAAACCCTAACCCTAACCCTAACCCACAGCCCAACCTAAACTCAAAAACTAACCGTAACCTTCACCCAAACCATGAACCTAATCGTAACCCTTACCCTAACCCAAACCCTGACCATAACCCTAACCCTAACCCTAACGCTAACACAAACCCTAACCCTAACCCTAACCCTTACCCTAACCCTAACCCCAACCCAAACCCTAACCCTAACTTAACAATAACCCTATACCTAACCCAAACCTAAGCCAAACATTAACCCTCAACCTAACCCTATTACAAACTCTAAACCTAAACCTAACTCTAACCCAAACCCTAAACCTAACCCTAACCCTAACCCTAACCCTAACCCTAACCCAAACATTAACCCTAAACCTAACCCAAACCCAAACCCTAACCCTAAACCTAACCCTAACCCAAACCCTAACCCTATCCCAAACCCAAACACTAACCCTAAGCCTAATCCTAAACCTAAACCTAACCCTAACCCTAACGGAACCCATAAACATAACCCTATCCCTAAACACAACCCAAACCAAAACTTAAACGTAAACCTGACCCTAACCCTAACCCTAAAACCGAACACTAAACCTGAACATAAACCTAACCCAAAACCTAACCCTAACCCTAACCCTAACCCAAACCCTGACACTAACATTAACCCTAACCTAAACCCTAACCCTAACCCTAACCCAAACCCTAACTCTAACCCTAACCCTAACCCAAACCCAAACCCTAACCTAACCCTAACCCTAACCATAACCCAACCCCTAACCCTAACGCTAACTCAAACCGTAACCCTAACCCTAACCCACACGCCAACCCAAACCCAAAACCTAACCTTAACCTTAACCCAAACCATGAACCTAATCGTAACCCTAACCATAACCAAACCCTGACCATAACCCTAACCCTAACCCTAACCCTAACACAAACCCTAACCCTAACCTTAACCCTAACACTATCCCTAACCCTAACCCAAACCCTAACTCTAAACCTAACCCTAACCCAAACCCAAACCCTAACGCTAAACCAACCCTAACCCAAACCCAAACTCTAAACCTATCCCTAACCCTAACCCTAACCCTAACCCTAATCCTAACGCAAACCAAACACTAACACTAACCCTAACCCTAAACCTAACCCTAACCCAAACCCAAACCCTAAACCTAACGCTAACCCTAACCGAAACCCTAACCATAACCAGAACACAAACCATAACTCTATCCCTAAACCTAACCCTAACCCTAACCCTAACCCTAACCCTAACCCAAACATTAACCCTAAACCTAACCCAAACCCAAACCCTAACCCTAAACCTAACCCTAACCCAAACCCTAACCCTATCCCAATCCCAAACACTAACCCTAAGCCTAATCCTAAACCTAAACCTAACCCTAACCCTAACGGAACCCATAAACATAACCCTATCCCTAAACACAACACAACCCAAAACTTAAACGTAAACCTGACCCTAACCCTAACCCTAAAACCGAACACTAAACTTGAACATAAACCTAACCCAAAACCTAACCCTAACCCTAACCCTAACCCAAACCCTGACACTAACAGTAACCCTAACCTAAACCCTAACCCTAACCCTAACCCAAACCCTAACTCTAACCCTAACCCTAACCCAAACCCAAACCCTAACCTAACCCTAACCCTAACAATAACCCAAACCCTAACCCTAACGCCAACTCAAACCCTAACCCTAACCCTAACCCACACCCCAACCCAAACCCAAAACCTAACCTTAACCTTAACCCAAACCATGAACCTAATCGTAACCCTAACCATAACCAAACCCTGACCATAACCCTAACCCTAACCCTAACCCTAACACAAACCCTAACCCTAACCTTAACCCTAACACTATCCCTAACCCTAACCCAAACCCTAACTCTAAACCTAACCCTAACCCAAACCCAAACCCTAACGCTAAACCTAACCCTAACCCAAACCCTAACCCTAACCCTATCCCTAACCCTAACCCTAACCCTAACCCTAATCCTAACGCAAACCAAACACTAACACTAACCCTAACCCTAAACCTAACCCTAACCCAAACCCAAACCCTAAACCTAACGCTAACCCTAACCGAAACCCTAACCATAACCAGAACACAAACCATAACTCTATCCCTAAACCTAACCCTAACCCTAAACCTAACCCTAAACCAAACGCACACCCTAACCCTAACCCTAATCCAAACGCTAACCCTAACCCTAACCCTAACCCTAACACTAATCCTAACCCTATCCCTAACCCAAATCCTCACCTTATTGCAAACACTCACCCTAAACCTAACCTAAACCCTAACCCTAACCCTAACACTAACCCTAACCCAAACCCAAACCCTAATCCTAACACTAACCCTAAACCTAACACTCACCCTAACCCAAACGGAAACCCTAAACCTAAGCATAACCCTAACTCAAACCCTAACCCTAAACCTAACTCTAATGCAAACCCTAATCCTAACCCTAATCCTAACCCCAACCCTAAACCAAACCATATCCCTAAACCTAACCCTAATCCAAACCCTAACCCTAAACCTAAACCTAACACAAATTCTAACCTTAACCCTAATACTAACCCTAACCCTAACCCTAAGCCAAACCCTAACCCTAACACTAACATTAACCCTAACCCTAACCCTAACCCAAACTCTAACCGTAACCCTAACCCTAACCCTATCCCTAACCCTAACACTAACCCTAACCCACATATTAACACTAACCCCAACCGTACCACAAACCCTCACCCAAACCCTACCCCTAACCCAACCCCTACCCCTAAACCTAACCCTAACACAAAACCTAACCCTAACCCTAACCCTAACCCTAACCTAAACCCAAATCCTAACCCTAACCCTAACCCTAACCCATACCCTAACCGTAACCCTAACCCTAACCCTAACACTAACCCTAACCCTAACCCTAACCCAAACACTAACCCTAACCCTAACACTAACCCTAACCCAAACATTAACCCTTAACCTAACCCTAACCCAAAACCTAACCCTAAACCTAACCCTAACCCAAACACTAACCCTATCCCAAACCCAAACACTAACCCTAAGCCTAATCCTAACCCTAAACCTAACCCTAACCCTAACGGAACCCATAGACATAACCCTATCGTTAAACACAGCCCAACCCAAAACTTAACCCTAAACCTGACCCTAACCCTAACCCTAAAACCGAACACTAAACCTGAACATAAGCCTAACCCAAACCCTAACCCTAACCCTAATCTAACCCAAACGCTGACACTAACAGTAACCCTAACCTAAACCCTAACCCTAACCCTAACCCAAACCCTAACTCTAACCCTAACCAAACCCAAACCCTAACCCTAACCTTACCCTAACCCTAACAATAACCCAAACCCTAACCCTAACGCTAATTCAAACCCTAACCCTAACCCTAACCCACACCCCAACCCAAACCCAAAACTTTAAGGTAACCTTCACCCAAACCATGAACCTAATCGTAACCCTTACCCTAACCCAAACCCTGACCATAACCCTAACCCTAACCCTAACCCTAACACAAACCCTAACCCTAACCCTAACCCTAACCCTAACCCAAAATCTAACACTAACCTTAACCCTAACCCAAACCCTAACTCTAACCTTAACCATAACCCAAACCCAAACCCTAACCCTAAACCTAACCCTAACCCAAACCCTAACCCTAACCCTAACCCTATCCCTAACCCTAAACTTAGCCCTAACCCTAATCCTAACGCAAAACAAACCCTAACACTAACCCTAACCCTAACTCTAACCCTAACCCAAACCCAAACCCTAACCCTAAACCTAACCCTAACCGAAACCCTAACCATAAGCAGAACACAAACCATAACTCTATCCCTAAACCTAACCCTAACCCTAAACCTAACACTAAACCAAACCCACACCCTAACCCTAACCCTAATCCAAACGCTAACCCTAACCCTAACCCTAACCCTAACCCTAACACTAATCCTAACCCTATCCCTAACCCAAATCCTAACCTTATCGCAAACACTCACCCTAAACCTAACATAAAACCTAACCCTAACCCTAACACAAACCCTAACCCTAAACCTAATCCTAAACCAAACCCTAACCCTAAACCTAAACCTAACACAAAACCTAACCCTAACCCAAACCCTAACCCTAACCTAAAGCCAAATCCTAACCCTAACCCTAACCCTAACCCATACCCTAACCATAAACCTAACCCTAACCCTAACCCTAACCCAAACACTAACCCTAACCCTAACCCTAACCCTAACCCTAACCCAAACATTAACCCTAAACCTAATCCTAACCCAAACCCTAACCCTAAACCTAACCCTAACCCAAACCCTAACCCTATCCCAAACCCAAACACTAACCGTAAGCCTAATCCTAACCCTAAACCTAACCGTAACCCTAACGGAACCCATAAACATAACCCTATCCCTAAACACAACCCAACCCAAAACTTAACCCTAAACCTGACGCTAACCCTAACCCTAAAACCGAACACTAAACCTGAACATAAACCTAACACAAACCCTAACCCTAACGCTAACCAAACCAAATCCAAACCCTTACACTAACCCTAACCCCAACCCTAATCCTAAACCAAACTCAAACACTAACCCTAATTCTCACCTTAACCCTAATCGAAAACCTAACACTAACCCTACCCCAAACCATAACTCTATCCGAAAACCTAACCTTAAAACTAAACCAAACGCAAACCTTAACCCTAACACTAACCCTAACCCTAACCCTAACCCTAACCCTAACCCTAACCCTAATCCAAACCCAAACCCTAAACCTAAACCTAACCCTTACCCAAACCCTAACCCTATCCCAAACCCTAACCATAAACCTAAACGTAACCCTAACACAAACATCAAACCATACCCCTAACCCTAACCCTAACCCTAACCCTAACCCTAACCCTAACTCTAAACCTAACACTAACCCTAATCCTAACCCAAACCCTAACCCTAAACCGAACTCTAACCCTAATCCAAACCCTAACCCTAACCCTAACCCTAACCCAAACATTAACCCTAAACCCAACCCTAACCCAAACCCTAACCCTAAACCTAACCCTAGCCCAAACCCTAAACCTAAACCTAACCCTAACACAAACCCTAACCCTAACCCAAACCCAAACCCTAATCCAAACACTAACCCTAACCCTAACCCTAACCTTCACCAAAACCCAAACGCAATCCTCACCCTAACCCTAACCCTAACCCAAATCCTAACCCTAACCCTAACTCTAACCCAAACCCTAACCCTAACCCTAATCCTAAACCTAACCCTAACCCAAACCATAACCCTAACCCTAAATGTAACCCTAACCCTAAACCTAACCCTAACCCAAACAGTAACACTAACCATAACCATAACCCATACACTAATCCCAGGGTAGCCTTGAACTGATAATCCTCCTGCCTCACCCCCAAGAGTTGAGTTATACTTTTTTTAAGAGCAAAGTTTGGATTCAGCAACAATGAAAAAGGAAAATATTTTCCCTCATAGAGAATGATGCCCAAAGAAGTTTTCTGATTCAAATGTAGCTTATAGTATTTAAGAATCCAATATCAATAATATGGTAATTTCTAGAAAGAATGAGGTTGGTTATTTATGTAACCACGTGCAATCCTGGCAAGAGCTGCAGGACTGGGAAGCAACCTTGGAAATGCCTTGACCAGGGGAGGAGCACCTGCTCTGAAGCTGTGATAGACAGGCAGAGCTTTGCAAGTGAGTGCTGAGTACTATTGGTCAATCTCCTGTCATTGGTGTCTGATGTGGGCAGGAGTGCTGAAGGTCACAGAATCTTGGACTAAGATTCTGGAACTCCAAGAGGGAGTGACCTGGCAAAGCATTCTTTTGGGTGTTGCTAGGTGACAGAGCCCTCTCAGATGAGTTGCTGAAACACAGAGGTTTCTTGGTGGTAGGCTCAAGTGTTTAGGTGACCAGTTTGGAGAGATTTAGTTGACGTTAGGTCAAAGTTCTAGTGTTTGACAAAAAGAAGCAGCCAGGAGAAGATGGGAGGAGGAGGGGAGAAGGTGGTGTGCGCGCAGGCCGTGCACATATAGGACCTCTACTACAACGCCTACCTCTACTAACCCTAACCCTGACCCTAACCCTAACCCAAGCATTAACCTAAACCTAATCCTAACCCAAACCTTACGCCTAAACCTAACCCTAAACCAAACCCTAACCCTAACCCAAACCCTAACCCAAACCCTAAATCTAAACCTAACCCTAACCCTAACCCAAACCCTAACCCTAACCTAACCTTAACCCTATACCTAACCCAAACCTAAGCCAAACATTAACCCTAAACCTAACCCTAAATCAAACCCTAAACCTAACCCTAACCCTGACCTTAAACCTAACCCAAACCGTAACCCTAACCCTAACCCAAACATTAACCGTAAACCTAACCCTAACCCAAACCCAAACCCTAACCCTAACAGTAACATTAACCCTAACCCTAACCCTCACCCAAACATTAAAACTAAACCTAACCCTAAACCAGACCCTAACAATAAACCTAACCCTAACCCAAACACTAACCCTAATCCTAACCCTAGCACAAACCCTAACCCTAACCTTAACCCTAACCAAAATCCAAACCCTAACGCTAACCCTAACCCTAACCCTAACCCAAACCCTAACTCTAAACCTAACCCTAACCCTAACCCTAACCCAAAACCTAACCCTAACCCTAACCCTAATCCAAACCCTAACCCTAACCCAAACACTAACCATAACCAGAACACAAACCATAAATCTATCCCTAAACCTAACCCTAACCCTAAACCTAACCCTAACCCAAACACTAACCCTAACCCTAACCCTAAACCTAAACCTAACCCTAATTCTAACCGTAACCCTTACCCTAACCATAACCATAACCCATACCCTAATCCGAGGGTAGCCTTGAACTGATAATCCTCCTGCCTCACCCCCAAGAGTTGAGTTGTACTTTTTTAAGAGCAAAGATTGGATTCAGCAACAATGAAAATGAAAATATTTTCCCTCATAGAAAATGATGTCGAAAGTAGTTTTCTGATTCAAATGTAGCTTAGAGTACTTAAGAATCCAATGTCAATAATATGGTAATTTCTAGAAAGAATGAGGTTGGTTATTTATGTAACCAAGTGCAATCCTGGCAAGAGCTACAGGACTGGGACGCAACCTTGGCATGACTTGACCAGGGGAGGAGCACCTGCTCTGAAGCTATGATAGACAGGCAGAGCTTTGCAAGTGAGCTCTGAGTGCTATTGGTCAGTCTCCTCTCATTGGTGTCTGATGTGGGCAGGAGTACTGAGGTCACAGAATCTTGGACTAAGATTCTGGAACTCCAAGAGGCAGTGACCTGGCAAAGCATTGTTTAGCGTATTGCTAGGTGACAAAGCCCTCTCAGATGAGTCGCTGAAACACAGAGGTTTCTTGTTGGTAGGCTCTAGTGTTTGGGTAACCAGTTTGGAGAGATTTCGTTGACTTTAGGTCAAAGTTCTAGTGTTTGACAAAATGAAGTAGCCAGGAGAAGATGGGAGGAGGAGGGGAGAAGGTGGTGTGGTCTGCTGGCCCTGCCCAGTCCCTCCAAAAAAAGGACCTCTACTACAAAGCCTACCTCTACTAACCTAACCCTAACCCTAACCCTAAACCTAACCCTAAACCTAACCCTAAACCTAACCTAACACTAACCCTATACCTAACCCTACCCCTAACCCAAACATTAAACCTAAACCTAACCCTAACCCAAACCCTAAGCCTAAACCTAACCATAAACCAAAACCTAACCCTAACTCTAACCCTAACCCTAACTCAAACCCTAACCCTAAACCTAACACCAACACAAACCCAAACAATAACCAAAACCCCTACGTCAACCCTATCCCTAACCCAAACCCAAACCCTGACCGTAACCCTAACCCTAACCCTAACCCTAACACAAACCC
>JAJHUQ010000032.1:5610000-5617500 GCA_035773235.1 Eospalax fontanierii | reverse complement strand
CTAACCCTAACTCTAATCCAAACAGACACCCTACACCTATACGTAACCTACAACCCTATACCTAACCATAAACCAAACCCAAAGCCTAACACTGAACTTAACACTAACCCTAACCCTAAGACAAACCCAAACCGTAACCCTAAACCTAAGCCTAACAATAACCCAAACCCTCACCCTAACCCTAACCCAAACCCTAACCCTAAACCTAACCCAAACCCAAACACTAAACCTAACCCTAATCCTAACCCAAACCCAAACCCTAAGCCTAATCCTAACCCTAACCCTAACCCAAAACCTAACCATAACCAGAATCCAAACTATAACACTATCCCTAAACCTAACCCTAACCCTAAACCTAACCCTAAGCCAAACGCACACCCTAACCCTAACCCTAACCCTAACACAAACCCTAACCCTAACCCTAACCCTAACCCAAACCCTAACACTAACCCAAACCCTAACCCAAACCCTAACTCTAACCCTAACCCTAACCCAAACCCAAACCCTAACCCTAACCCAAAACCTGACCCTAACCCTAACTCTAAACCAAAACCAAACCCTAACCCTAACCCTAACCCTAACCCTAATCCTAACGCAAACCAAACCCTAACACTAACCCTAACCCTAAACCTAACCCTAATCCAAACCCAAACCCTAACCCTAAACCTAACCCTAACACAAACCCTAACCATAACCAGAACACAAACCATAACTCTATCCCTAAACCTAACCCTAACCCAAACGCACACCCTAACCCTAACCCTAACCCTAACCCTAACCCTAACCCTACATGTAACCCTAACCCTAAACCTAACCCTAACCAAAACTGTAACCGTAACCCTAACCCTAACTCTAACCCTAACCCTAAACCTAACACTAAACCAAACCCTAACCCTAACCCTAACCCTAACCCTAACCCTAACCCTAACCCAAACATTAAACCTAAATCTAACCATAAACCAAACCCTAACAATAAACCTAACGCTAACCCTAACCCTAACCCTAATCCTAACCCTAACACAAACCCTAACCCTAACGCTAACCAAACCAAATCCAAACCCTTACACTAACCCTAACCCCAACCCTAATCCTAAACCAAACTCAAACACTAACCCTAATTCTCACCTTAACCCTAATCGAAAACCTAACACTAACCCTACCCCAAACCATAACTCTATCCGAAAACCTAACCTTAAAACTAAACCAAACGCAAACCTTAACCCTAACACTAACCCTAACCCTAACCCTAACCCTAACCCTAACCCTAACCCTAATCCAAACCCAAACCCTAAACCTAAACCTAACCCTTACCCAAACCCTAACCCTATCCCAAACCCTAACCATAAACCTAAACGTAACCCTAACACAAACATCAAACCATACCCCTAACCCTAACCCTAACCCTAACCCTAACCCTAACCCTAACTCTAAACCTAACACTAACCCTAATCCTAACCCAAACCCTAACCCTAAACCGAACTCTAACCCTAACCCAAACCCTAACCCTAACCCTAACCCTAACCCAAACATTAACCCTAAACCCAACCCTAACCCAAACCCTAACCCTAAACCTAACCCTAGGCCAAACCCTAAACCTAAACCTAACCCTAACACAAACCCTAACCCTAACCCAAACCCAAACCCTAATCCAAACACTAACCCTAACCCTAACCCTAACCTTCACCAAAACCCAAACGCAATCCTCACCCTAACCCTAACCCTAACCCAAATCGTAACCCTAACCCTAACTCTAACCCAAACCCTAACCCTAACCCTAATCCTAAACCTAACCCTAACCCAAACCATAACCCTAACCCTAAATGTAACCCTAACCCTAAACCTAACCCTAACCCAAACAGTAACACTAACCATAACCATAACCCATACACTAATCCCAGGGTAGCCTTGAACTGATAATCCTCCTGCCTCACCCCCAAGAGTTGAGTTATACTTTTTTTAAGAGCAAAGTTTGGATTCAGCAACAATGAAAAAGGAAAATATTTTCCCTCATAGAGAATGATGCCCAAAGAAGTTTTCTGATTCAAATGTAGCTTATAGTATTTAAGAATCCAATATCAATAATATGGTAATTTCTAGAAAGAATGAGGTTGGTTATTTATGTAACCACGTGCAATCCTGGCAAGAGCTGCAGGACTGGGAAGCAACCTTGGAAATGCCTTGACCAGGGGAGGAGCACCTGCTCTGAAGCTGTGATAGACAGGCAGAGCTTTGCAAGTGAGTGCTGAGTACTATTGGTCAATCTCCTGTCATTGGTGTCTGATGTGGGCAGGAGTGCTGAAGGTCACAGAATCTTGGACTAAGATTCTGGAACTCCAAGAGGGAGTGACCTGGCAAAGCATTCTTTTGGGTGTTGCTAGGTGACAGAGCCCTCTCAGATGAGTTGCTGAAACACAGAGGTTTCTTGGTGGTAGGCTCAAGTGTTTAGGTGACCAGTTTGGAGAGATTTAGTTGACGTTAGGTCAAAGTTCTAGTGTTTGACAAAAAGAAGCAGCCAGGAGAAGATGGGAGGAGGAGGGGAGAAGGTGGTGTGCGCGCAGGCCGTGCACATATAGGACCTCTACTACAACGCCTACCTCTACTAACCCTAACCCTGACCCTAACCCTAACCCAAGCATTAACCTAAACCTAATCCTAACCCAAACCTTACGCCTAAACCTAACCCTAAACCAAACCCTAACCCTAACCCAAACCCTAACCCAAACCCTAAATCTAAACCTAACCCTAACCCTAACCCAAACCCTAACCCTAACCTAACATTAACCCTATACCTAACCCAAACCTAAGCCAAACATTAACCCTAAACCTAACCCTAAATCAAACCCTAAACCTAACCCTAACCCTAACCCTAATCCAAACCCAAACCCTAAACCTAAACCTAACCCTTACCCAAACCCTAACCCTATCCCAAACGCAAACGCTAACCCTAAGACTAATCCTAACCCTAACCCTAACCCTAACTCTAACCGAACCCATAAACCTAACCCTATCCCTAAACACAACCCTAACTCAAACCTTAACCCTAAACCTGAACCTAACATAACCCTAACCCTAACCCTAACCCTAAACCCGAACACTAAACCTGAACATAAACCTAACCCAAACCCTAACCCTAACACTAACCCTAACCCTAACTCTAAACCAAACAGCCACCCTCCGCCTATACGTAACCTACAACCCTATACCTAACCATAAACCAAACCCAAAGCCTAACACTGAACTTAACACTAACCCTAACCCTAAGACAAACCCAAACCGTAACCCTAAACCTAAGCCTAACAATAACCCAAACCCTCACCCTAACCCTAACCCAAACCCTAACCCTAAACCTAACCCAAACCCAAACACTAAACCTAACCCTAATCCTAACCCAAACCCAAACCCTAAGCCTAATCCTAACCCTAACCCTAACCCAAAACCTAACCATAACCAGAATCCAAACTATAACACTATCCCTAAACCTAACCCTAACCCTAAACCTAACCCTAAGCCAAACGCACACCCTAACCCTAACCCTAACCCTAACACAAACCCTAACCCTAACCCTAACCCTAACCCAAACCCTAACACTAACCCAAACCCTAACCCAAACCCTAACTCTAACCCTAACCCTAACCCAAACCCAAACCCTAACCCTAACCCAAAACCTGACCCTAACCCTAACTCTAAACCAAAACCAAACCCTAACCCTAACCCTAACCCTAACCCTAATCCTAACGCAAACCAAACCCTAACACTAACCCTAACCCTAAACCTAACCCTAATCCAAACCCAAACCCTAACCCTAAACCTAACCCTAACACAAACCCTAACCATAACCAGAACACAAACCATAACTCTATCCCTAAACCTAACCCTAACCCAAACGCACACCCTAACCCTAACCCTAACCCTAACCCTAACCCTAACCCTACATGTAACCCTAACCCTAAACCTAACCCTAACCAAAACTGTAACCGTAACCCTAACCCTAACTCTAACCCTAACCCTAAACCTAACACTAAACCAAACCCTAACCCTAACCCTAACCCTAACCCTAACCCTAACCCTAACCCAAACATTAAACCTAAATCTAACCATAAACCAAACCCTAACAATAAACCTAACGCTAACCCTAACCCTAACCCTAATCCTAACCCTAACACAGACCCTAACCCTAACGCTAACCAAACCAAATCCAAACCCTTACACTAACCCTAACCCCAACCCTAATCCTAAACCAAACTCAAACACTAACCCTAATTCTCACCTTAACCCTAATCGAAAACCTAACACTAACCCTACCCCAAACCATAACTCTATCCGAAAACCTAACCTTAAAACTAAACCAAACGCAAACCTTAACCCTAACACTAACCCTAACCCTAACCCTAACCCTAACCCTAACCCTAACCCTAACCCTAATCCAAACCCAAACCCTAAACCTAAACCTAACCCTTACCCAAACCCTAACCCTATCCCAAACCCTAACCATAAACCTAAACGTAACCCTAACACAAACATCAAACCATACCCCTAACCCTAACCCTAACCCTAAGCCTAACCCTAACCCTAACTCTAAACCTAACACTAACCCTAATCCTAACCCAAACCCTAACTCTAACCCTAACCCTAACCCAAACCCAAACCCTAACCCTAAACCTAATCCTAACCCAAAACCTAACCCTAAACCCAACCCTAACCCAAACCCTAACCCTAAACCTAACCCTAGGCCAAACCCTAAACCTAAACCTAACCCTAACACAAACCCTAACCCTAACCCAAACCCAAACCCTAATCCAAACACTAACCCTAACCCTAACCCTAACCTTCACCAAAACCCAAACGCAATCCTCACCCTAACCCTAACCCTAACCCAAATCGTAACCCTAACCCTAACTCTAACCCAAACCCTAACCCTAACCCTAATCCTAAACCTAACCCTAACCCAAACCATAACCCTAACCCTAAATGTAACCCTAACCCTAAACCTAACCCTAACCCAAACAGTAACACTAACCATAACCATAACCCATACACTAATCCCAGGGTAGCCTTGAACTGATAATCCTCCTGCCTCACCCCCAAGAGTTGAGTTATACTTTTTTTAAGAGCAAAGTTTGGATTCAGCAACAATGAAAAAGGAAAATATTTTCCCTCATAGAGAATGATGCCCAAAGAAGTTTTCTGATTCAAATGTAGCTTATAGTATTTAAGAATCCAATATCAATAATATGGTAATTTCTAGAAAGAATGAGGTTGGTTATTTATGTAACCACGTGCAATCCTGGCAAGAGCTGCAGGACTGGGAAGCAACCTTGGAAATGCCTTGACCAGGGGAGGAGCACCTGCTCTGAAGCTGTGATAGACAGGCAGAGCTTTGCAAGTGAGTGCTGAGTACTATTGGTCAATCTCCTGTCATTGGTGTCTGATGTGGGCAGGAGTGCTGAAGGTCACAGAATCTTGGACTAAGATTCTGGAACTCCAAGAGGGAGTGACCTGGCAAAGCATTCTTTTGGGTGTTGCTAGGTGACAGAGCCCTCTCAGATGAGTTGCTGAAACACAGAGGTTTCTTGGTGGTAGGCTCAAGTGTTTAGGTGACCAGTTTGGAGAGATTTAGTTGACGTTAGGTCAAAGTTCTAGTGTTTGACAAAAAGAAGCAGCCAGGAGAAGATGGGAGGAGGAGGGGAGAAGGTGGTGTGCGCGCAGGCCGTGCACATATAGGACCTCTACTACAACGCCTACCTCTACTAACCCTAACCCTGACCCTAACCCTAACCCAAGCATTAACCTAAACCTAATCCTAACCCAAACCTTACGCCTAAACCTAACCCTAAACCAAACCCTAACCCTAACCCAAACCCTAACCCAAACCCTAAATCTAAACCTAACCCTAACCCTAACCCAAACCCTAACCCTAACCTAACATTACCCCTATACCTAACCCAAACCTAAGCCAAACATTAACCCTAAACCTAACCCTAAATCAAACCCTAAACCTAACCCTAACCCTAACCCTAAACCTAACCCAAACCGTAACCCTAACCCTAACCCAAACATTAACCCTAAACCTAACCCTAACCCAAACCCAAACCCTAACCCTAACACTAACATTAACCCTAACCCTAACCCTAACCCAAACATTAAAACTAAACCTAACCCTAAACCAAACCCTAACAATAAACCTAACCCTAACCCAAACACTAACCCTAATCCTAACCCTAACACAAACCCTAACCCTAACCTTAACCCTAACCAAAATCCAAACCCTAACGCTAACCCTAACCCTAACCCTAACCCAAACCCTAACTCTAAACCTAACACTAACCCTAACCCTAACCCAAAACCTAACCCTAACCCTAACCCTAATCCAAACCCTAACCCTAACCCAAACACTAACCATAACCAGAAAACAAACCATAAATCTATCCCTAAACCTAACCCTAACCCTAAACCTAACCCTAACCCAAACACTAACCCTAACCCTAACCCTAAACCTAAACCTAACCCTAATTCTAACCGTAACCCTTACCCTAACCATAACCATAACCCATACCCTAATCCGAGGGTAGCCTTGAACTGATAATCCTCCTGCCTCACCCCCAAGAGTTGAGTTGTACTTTTTTAAGAGCAAAGATTGGATTCAGCAACAATGAAAATGAAAATATTTTCCCTCATAGAAAATGATGTCGAAAGTAGTTTTCTGATTCAAATGTAGCTTAGAGTACTTAAGAATCCAATGTCAATAATATGGTAATTTCTAGAAAGAATGAGGTTGGTTATTTATGTAACCAAGTGCAATCCTGGCAAGAGCTACAGGACTGGGACGCAACCTTGGCATGACTTGACCAGGGGAGGAGCACCTGCTCTGAAGCTATGATAGACAGGCAGAGCTTTGCAAGTGAGCTCTGAGTGCTATTGGTCAGTCTCCTCTCATTGGTGTCTGATGTGGGCAGGAGTACTGAGGTCACAGAATCTTGGACTAAGATTCTGGAACTCCAAGAGGCAGTGACCTGGCAAAGCATTGTTTAGCGTATTGCTAGGTGACAAAGCCCTCTCAGATGAGTCGCTGAAACACAGAGGTTTCTTGTTGGTAGGCTCTAGTGTTTGGGTAACCAGTTTGGAGAGATTTCGTTGACTTTAGGTCAAAGATCTAGTGTTTGACAAAATGAAGTAGCCAGGAGAAGATGGGAGGAGGAGGGGAGAAGGTGGTGTGGTCTGCTGGCCCTGCCCAGTCCCTCCACAAAAAGGACCTCTACTACAAAGCCTACCTCTACTAACCTAACCCTAACCCTAACCCTAAACCTAACCCTAAACCTAACCTAACACTAACCCTATACCTAACCCTACCCCTAACCCAAACATTAAACCTAAACCTAACCCTAACCCAAACCCTAAGCCTAAACCTAACCATAAACCAAAACCTAACCCTAACTCTAACCCTAACCGTAACTCAAACCCTAACCCTAAACCTAACCCTAACCCTAACCCAAACAATAACGC
>JAJHUQ010000032.1:5605000-5607500 GCA_035773235.1 Eospalax fontanierii | reverse complement strand
TAACCCTAACCCTAACACAAACCCTAACCCTAACCCAAAACCTGACCCTAACCCTAACTCTAAACCAAAACCAAACCCTAACCCTAACCCTAACCCTAACCCTAATCCTAACGCAAACCAAACCCTAACACTAACCCTAACCCTAAACCTAACCCTAATCCAAACCCAAACCCTAACCCTAAACCTAACCCTAACACAAACCCTAACCATAACCAGAACACAAACCATAACTCTATCCCGAAACCTAACCCTAACCCAAACGCACACCCTAACCCTAACCCTAACCCTAACCCTAACCCTAACCCTACATGTAACCCTTACCCTAAACCTAACCCTAACCAAAACTGTAACCGTAACCCTAACCCTAACTCTAACCCTAACCCTAAACCTAACACTAAACCAAACCCTAACCCTAACCCTAATCCTAACCCTAACCCTAACCCTAACCCAAACATTAAACCTAAATCTAACCATAAACCAAACCCTAACAAAAAACCTAACGTTAACCCAAACCCTAACCCTAATCCTAACCCTAACACAAACCCTAACCCTAACGCTAACCAAACCAAATCCAAACCCTTACACTAACCCTAACCCCAACCCTAATCCTAAACCAAACTCAAACACTAACCCTAATTCTCACCTTAACCCTAATCGAAAACCTAACACTAACCCTACCCCAAACCATAACTCTATCCCAAAACCTAACCTTAAAACTAAACCAAACGCAAACCTTAACCCTAACACTAACCCTAACCCTAACCCTAACCCTAACCCTAACCCTAACCCAAACCCAAACCCTAACCCTAACACAAAACCTAACCCTAAACCAAACACTAACCCTATCCCTAACCCTAACCATAAACCTAAACGTAACCCTAACACAAACATCAAACCATACCCCTAACCCTAACCCTAACCCTAACCCTAACCCTAACCCTAACTCTAAACCTAACACTAACCCTAATCCTAACCCAAACCCCAACCCCAAACCGAACTCTAACCCAAACCCAAACCCTAACCCTAACCCTAACCCTAACCCAAACATTAACCCTAAACCTAACCCTAACCCAAACCCTAACCCTAAACCTAACCCTAGCCCAAACCCTAACCCTAAACCTAACCCTAACACAAACCCTAACCCTAACCCAAACCCAAACCCTAATCCAAACACTAACCCTAACCCTAACCCTAACCTTCACCAAAACCCAAACGCAATCCTCACCCTAACCCTAACCCTAACCCAAATCCTAACCCTAACCCTAACTCTAACCCAAACCCTAACCCTAACCCTAATCCTAAACCTAACCCTAACCCAAACCATAACCCTAACCCTAAATGTAACCCTAACCCTAAACCTAACCCTAACCCAAACAGTAACACTAACCATAACCATAACCCATACACTAATCCCAGGGTAGCCTTGAACTGATAATCCTCCTGCCTCACCCCCAAGAGTTGAGTTATACTTTTTTTAAGAGCAAAGTTTGGATTCAGCAACAATGAAAAAGGAAAATATTTTCCCTCATAGAGAATGATGCCCAAAGAAGTTTTCTGATTCAAATGTAGCTTATAGTATTTAAGAATCCAATATCAATAATATGGTAATTTCTAGAAAGAATGAGGTTGGTTATTTATGTAACCACGTGCAATCCTGGCAAGAGCTGCAGGACTGGGAAGCAACCTTGGAAATGCCTTGACCAGGGGAGGAGCACCTGCTCTGAAGCTGTGATAGACAGGCAGAGCTTTGCAAGTGAGTGCTGAGTACTATTGGTCAGTCTCCTGTCATTGGTGTCTGATGTGGGCAGGAGTGCTGAAGGTCACAGAATCTTGGACTAAGATTCTGGAACTCCAAGAGGGAGTGACCTGGCAAAGCATTCTTTTGGGTGTTGCTAGGTGACAGAGCCCTCTCAGATGAGTTGCTGAAACACAGAGGTTTCTTGGTGGTAGGCTCAAGTGTTTTGGTGACCAGTTTGGAGAGATTTAGTTGACTTTAGGTCAAAGTTCTAGTGTTTGACAAAAAGAAGCAGCCAGGAGAAGATGGGAGGAGGAGGGGAGAAGGTGGTGTGCGCGCAGGCCGTGCACATATAGGACCTCTACTACAACGCCTACCTCTACTAACCCTAACACTGACCCTAACCCTAACCCAAGCATTAACCTAAACCTAACCCTAACCCAAACCTTACGCCTAAACCTAACCCTAAACCAAACCCTAACCCTAACCCAAACCCTAACCCAAACCCTAAATCTAAACCTAACCCTAACCCTAACCCAAACCCTAACCCTAACCTAACATTAACCCTATACCTAACCCAAACCTAAGCCAAACATTAACCCTAAACCTAACCCTAAATCAAACCCTAAACCTAACCCTAACCCTAACCCTAAACCTAACCCAAACCGTAACCCTAAACCTAACCCAAACATTAACCCTAAACCTAACCCTAACCCAAACCCAAACCCTAACCCTAACACTAACATTAACCCTAACCCTAACCCT
>JAJHUQ010000032.1:5595000-5597500 GCA_035773235.1 Eospalax fontanierii | reverse complement strand
ACCCTAACACAAACCCTAACCCTAACGCTAACCAAACCAAATACAAACCCTTACACTAACCCTAACCCCAACCCTAATCCTAAACCAAACTCAAACACTAACCCTAATTCTCACCTTAACCCTAATCGAAAACCTAACACTAACCCTACCCCAAACCATAACTCTATCCGAAAACCTAACCTTAAAACTAAACCAAACGCAAACCTTAACCCTAACACTAACCCTAACCCTAACCCTAACCCTAACCCTAACCCAAACCCAAACCCTAACCCTAACACAAAACCGAACCCTAAACCAAACACTAACCCTATCCCTAACCCTAACCATAAACCTAAACGTAACCCTAACACAAACATCAAACCATACCCCTAACCCTAACCCTAACCCTAACCCTAACCCTAACCCTAACTCTAAACCTAACACTAACCCTAATCCTAACCCAAACCCTAACCCTAAACCGAACTCTAACCCTAACCCAAACCCTAACCCTAACCCTAACCCTAACCCAAACATTAACCCTAAACCTAACCCTAACCCAAACCCTAACCCTAAACCTAACCCTAGCCCAAACCCTAACCCTAAACCTAACCCTAACACAAACCCTAACCCTAACCCAAACCCAAACCCTAATCCAAACACTAACCCTAACCCTAACCCTAACCTTCACCAAAACCCAAACGCAATCCTCACCCTAACCCTAACCCTAACCCAAATCCTAACCCTAACCCTAACTCTAACCCAAACCCTAACCCTAACCCTAATCCTAAACCTAACCCTAACCCAAACCATAACCCTAACCCTAAATGTAACCCTAACCCTAAACCTAACCCTAACCCAAACAGTAACACTAACCATAACCATAACCCATACACTAATCCCAGGGTAGCCTTGAACTGATAATCCTCCTGCCTCACCCCCAAGAGTTGAGTTATACTTTTTTTAAGAGCAAAGTTTGGATTCAGCAACAATGAAAAAGGAAAATATTTTCCCTCATAGAGAATGATGCCCAAAGAAGTTTTCTGATTCAAATGTAGCTTATAGTATTTAAGAATCCAATATCAATAATATGGTAATTTCTAGAAAGAATGAGGTTGGTTATTTATGTAACCACGTGCAATCCTGGCAAGAGCTGCAGGACTGGGAAGCAACCTTGGAAATGCCTTGACCAGGGGAGGAGCACCTGCTCTGAAGCTGTGATAGACAGGCAGAGCTTTGCAAGTGAGTGCTGAGTACTATTGGTCAGTCTCCTGTCATTGGTGTCTGATGTGGGCAGGAGTGCTGAAGGTCACAGAATCTTGGACTAAGATTCTGGAACTCCAAGAGGGAGTGACCTGGCAAAGCATTCTTTTGGGTGTTGCTAGGTGACAGAGCCCTCTCAGATGAGTTGCTGAAACACAGAGGTTTCTTGGTGGTAGGCTCAAGTGTTTAGGTGACCAGTTTGGAGAAATTTAGTTGACTTTAGGTCAAAGTTCTAGTGTTTGACAAAAAGAAGCAGCCAGGAGAAGATGGGAGGAGGAGGGGAGAAGGTGGTGTGCGCGCAGGCCGTGCACATATAGGACCTCTACTACAACGCCTACCTCTACTAACCCTAACCCTGACCCTAACCATAACCCAAGCATTAACCTAAACCTAACTCTAACCCAAACCTTACGCCTAAACCTAACCCTAAACCAAACCCTAACCCTAACCCAAACCCTAACCCAAACCCTAAATCTAAACCTAACCCTAACCCTAACCCAAACCCTACCCTTAACCTAACATTACCCTATACCTAACCCAAACCTAAGCCAAACATTAACCCTAAACCTAACCCTAAATCAAACCCTAAACCTAACCCTAACCCTAACCCTAAACCTAACCCAAACCCTAACCCTAACCCTAACCCAAACATTAACCCTAAACCTAACCCTAACCCAAACCCAAACCCTAACCCTAACACTAACATTAACCCTAACCCTAACCCTAACCCAAACTTTAACCGTAACCCTAACCCTAACCCTATCCCTAACCCTAACACTAACCCTAACCCAAATATTAACCCTAAACCTAAGCCTAACCCACACCCTAACCAAAACCTAACCCTAAACCAAAACCTAACCCTAACCCTACCCCTAACCAAACCATAACCGTAACCCTAACCCTAACCCTTACAATAACTCTAACACAAATATTAACCCTAAACCTAACCGTAACACAAACCCTAAACCTAAACCTAACCCTAAACCAAACCCTAACCCTAAACCTAACCCTAACACAAAACCCAACCCTAACCCTAACCCTAACCCTAACCCTAACCTACACCCAAATCCTAACCCTAACTCTAACCCTAACCCATACCCTAACTGTAATCCTAACCCTAACCCTAACCCTAACCCTAAACCTAACCCTAACCCAAACATTAACCCTAAACCTAACCCTAACCCAAACCCTAACCTTAAACCTAACCCTAACCCTAATCCAAACCCTAACCCTAACCCTAACCCTAAACCTAACAAAAACC
>JAJHUQ010000032.1:5580000-5585000 GCA_035773235.1 Eospalax fontanierii | reverse complement strand
AGAATCTAAACTATAACACTATCCCTAAACCTAACCCTAACCGTAAACCTAACACTAACCCAAACGCATACCCTAACCCTAACCCTAACCCTAACATTAACCCTAACACAAACCCTAACCCAAACCCAAACCCTAACCCTAACCTAACCCAAACCCTAACCCTAAACCTAACCCAAAACCAAACCCTAACCCTAAGCCTAACCCTAACCCTAATCCTAACGCAAACCAAACCCTAACACTAACCCTAACCCTAAACCTAACCCTAATCCAAACCCAAACCCTAACCCTAATCCTAACCGTAACCCAAACCCTAACCATAACCAGAACACAAACCATAACTCTATCCCTAAACCTAACCCTAACCCTAAACCTAACGCTAACCCAAATGCACACCCTAACCCTAACCCTAACCCTAACATTAACCCTAACACAAACCCTAACCCAAACCCAAACCCTAACCCTAAACCTAACCCAAAACCAAACCCTAACCCTAACCCTAACCCTAACCCTAATCCTAACGCAAACCAAACCGTAACACTAACCCTAACACTAAACCTAACCCTAATCCAAACCCAAACCCTAACCCTAATCCTAACCGTAACCCAAACCCTAACCATAACCAGAACACAAACCATAACTCTATCACTAACCCTAACCCTAACCCTAAACCTAACCCTAACTCAAACGCACACCCTAACCCTAACCCTAACCCTAACATTAACCCTAACACAAACCCTAACCCAAACCCAAACCCTAATCCTAACCTACCCCAAACCCTAACCCTAAACCTAACCCAACACCAAACCCTAACCCTAACCCTAACCCTAACCCTAACCCTAATCCTAAGGCAAACCAAACCCTAACACTAACCCTAACACTAAACCTAACCCTAATCCAAACCCAAACCCTAACCCTAATCCTAACCGTAACCCAAACCCTAACCATAACCAGAACACAAACCATAACTCTATCCCTAAACCTAACCCTAACCCTAAACCTAACCCTAACCCAAACGCACACCCTAACCCTAACCCTAACCCTAACCCTAACCCAAACCCTAACCCTAACCTTAAACTAACCCTAACCCTAACCCAAACCCTGACAATAATCCTAACCATAACTTAACCCTAATCCTAACCCTAATCCAAACCCTAACTCTAACCCTAACCCTAAACCAAACCCAAACCGTAACCTAACCCTAACCCTAACAGTAACCCAAACCCTAACCCTAACCCTAACCCTAACTCAAACCCTAACCCTAACCCTAACGAATACCCCAATCCAAACCCAAAACCTAACCGTAACCCTCACCCAAACCATGAACCTAATCGTAACACTAACCCTAACCCAAACCCTGACCGTAACCCTAACACTAACCCTAACCCTAAACCTAAGCCTAACAATAAACCAAACCCTAACCCCAAACCTAACCGTAACCCAAACCCTAATGCTAAACCTAACCCTAACCCAAAGCCTAACCCTAAACCTAACAGTAACACAAAACCTAACCCTAACCCTAAACACAACCCTAACCCAAACCCTAACCCTAAACCTAACCCAAAACCAAACCCTAACCCTAACCCTAATCCTAACGCAAACCAAACTCTAACACAAACCCTAACCCTAAACCTAACCCTAATCCAAACCCAAACCCTAACCCTAAACCTAACCTTAACCCAAAACCTAACCATAACTCTATCCCTAAACCTAACCCTAACCCTAAACCTAACCCTAACCCAAACGCACACCCTAACCCTAATCCTAACCCTAACCCTAACCCAAAGCCTAACCCTTACCTTAAAATAAACCTAACCCTAACCCAAACGCTAACGCTAACCAAAACCTAATCCTAAACCTAACCTTAACCCAAATCCTAAACTTATCGTAAACCCTCACCCTAAACCTAAACTAAACCCTAACCCTAACCCTAACACTAACCCTAACCCAAACATAAACCCTAATCCTAACACTAACCCTAACCCTAACCCTAACCCTAACACTCACCCTAACCCAAACGGAAACCCTAAACCTAACCTTAACCCTAACTCACACCATAACCCTAACCCTAACCCTAACCCTAACCCTAACCCTAATCCTAACCCTAACCCTAACCCAAACCATAACCCTAATCCTAATCGTATCCCTAACCCTAAACCTAACCCTAACTCAAACACTAACCCTAACCCTTACCCTAAACCTAAACCTAACCCTAATTCTAACCCTAACCCTAACCCTAACCATAACCATAAAACATACCCTAATCCGAGGGTAGCCTTGAACTGAAAATCCTCCTGCCTCACCCCCAAGAGTTGAGTTGTATTTTTTTAAGAGCAAACATTGGATTCAGCAACAATGAAAATGAAAATATTTTCCCTCATAGAAAACGATGTACAAAGTAGTTTTCTGATTCAAATGTAGCTTATAGCACTTAAAAATCCAATATCAATAATATGGTAATTTCTAGAAAGAATGAGGTTGATTATTTAGGTAACAACGTGCAATCCTGGCAAGAGCTGCAGGACTGGGAAGCAACCTTGGCATGACATGACAAGGGGAGGAGCACCTGCTCTGAAGCTATGATAGACAGGCAGAGCTTTGCAAGTGAGTGCTCAGTGCTATTGGACAGTCTCCTGTCATTGGTTTCTGATGTGAGCAGGAGTGCTGAGGTCACAGATTCTTGGACTAAGATTCTGGAACTCCAAGAGGCAGTGACTTGGCAAAGCATTGTTTAGGGTATTGCTAGGTGACAAAGCCCTCTCAGATGAGTTGCTGAAACACAGAGGTTTCATGGTGGTAGGCTCTAGTGTTTGGGTGACCAGTTTGGAGAGATTTAGTTGACTTTAGGTCAAAGTTCTAGTGTTTGACAAAAAGAAGCAGCCAGGAGAAGATGGGAGGAGGAAGGGAGAAGGTGGTGTGGCCTGCTGGCCCTGCCTAGGTCCTCCACATACAGGACATCTACGACAAAGCCTACCTCTACTAACCTAACCCTAACCCTAACCCTTACCCTAAACCTAACCCTAAACCTAACCTAACACTAACCCTATAACTAACCCTAACCCTAAACCAAACATTAAACCTAAACCTAACCTTACCCCAAACCCTAAGCCTGAACCCAGCCATAAACCTAACCCTAACCCTAAACCTAACCCTAACCCTAACCCAAACATTAACCCTAAACCTAACCCTAACACAAACCCAAACCCTAACCCAGCCCTAGACCTAACCCAAAATCTAACTGTAACCCTAACACTAACCCTAACACTAAACCAAACACTAAACCAAAACCAACACCTATACCCAACCCTAACCAAAACCCAAATATTAACCCTAAACCAAATCCTAACCCAAACCCTAACCCTAAACCTAACCCTAACCCAAACCCTAACCATAACCATAACCCTAACCCTAACCCAAACCCTAACACTAAAGCTAACCGAAAAATTAACCCTAAATCTAACCCTAACCCAAACTCTAACCCTAAACCTAACCCTAACCCAAACCCAAACCCTAACCATAACCCTAACCGTAACCCAAACCCTAACACTAACCCTAACCCCAATTCTTACCCTTACCCAAACACAAACCCTAACCCTAACCCTAACCCTAGCCCAAACCCAAACCCTAACCCTAACCCTAACCTTAACCCAAACCCAAAACCTAACCCTAAACCAAACCCTAACCATAACCAGAACCCAAACCATAACTCTATCCCTAAACCTAACCCTAACCTTAAACCTAACCCTAAACCAAACGCACACCCTAACCCTAACCCTAACCCAAACCCTATACCTAACCCTAACTCTAACAGAAACATTAACCCTAAACCTAACCCTAACCCAAACCCAAAACCTAACCATAACCATAACCCTAATCAAAACTCTACCGGTAACCCTAACCCAAACCCTAACCATAACCATAACCCAAACCCTAACCCTAAACCTAAGCCTAGCCCAAACCCTAACCCTAACCCAAACCCAAACACAATCCATAACCCTAAACCTAACCTTAACCCAAACTCTAACCGTAACCCTAACCCTAACCCTAACCCTAACCCTAAACCTAACACTAACCCAAACCCAAACCCTAACCATAACCCTAACCGTAACCCAAACCCTAACACTAACCCTAACCCCAATTCTTACCCTTACCCAAACACAAACCCTAACCCTAACCCTAACCCTAGCCCAAACCCAAACCCTAACCCTAACCCTAACCTTAACCCAAACCCAAAACCTAACCCTAAACCAAACCCTAACCATAACCAGAACCCAAACCATAACTCTATCCCTAAACCTAACCCTAACCTTAAACCTAACCCTAAACCAAACGCACACCCTAACCCTAACCCTAACCCAAACCCTATACCTAACCCTAACTCTAACAGAAACATTAACCCTAAACCTAACCCTAACCCAAACCCAAAACCTAACCATAACCATAACCCTAAGCAAAACTCTACCGGTAACCCTAACCCAAACCCTAACCATACCCATAACCCAAACCCTAACCCTAAACCTAAGCCTAGCCCAAACCCTAACCCTAACCCAAACCCAAACACAATCCATAACCCTAAACCTAACCTTAACCCAAACTCTAACCGTAACCCTAACCCTAACCCTAACCCTAACCCAAACATTAAACCTAAAGCTAACCCTAAACCAAACCCTAACAATAAACCTAACGCTAACCCAAACCCTAATCCTAATCCTAACCATAACACAAACCCTAACCGTAACCCTAACCAAACCAAATCCTAACCCTTACACTAACCCTAACCCCAACCCTAATCTTAAACCAAACTCAAACACTAACCCTAATTCTCACCCTAACCCTAATCGAAAACCGAACACTAACCCTACCCCAAACCATAACTCTATCCCAAAACCTAACCTTAAAACTAAACCAAACCCAAACCTTAACCCTGACACTAACCCTAACCCTAACCCTAACCCTAACCCTAACCCAAACCCAAATCCTAACCCTAACACAAAACCTTACCC
>JAJHUQ010000032.1:5567500-5570000 GCA_035773235.1 Eospalax fontanierii | reverse complement strand
ACCCCAATCCAAACCCAAAACCTAACCGTAACCCTCACCCAAACCATGAACCTAATCGTAACACTAACCCTAACCCAAACCCTGACCGTAACCCTAACACTAACCCTAACCCTAAACCTAAGCCTAACAATAAACCAAACCCTAACCCCAAACCTAACCGTAACCCAAACCCTAATGCTAAACCTAACCCTAACCCAAAGCCTAACCCTAAACCTAACAGTAACACAAAACCTAACCCTAACCCTAACCCTAACCCTAACCCAAACATTAACCCTAAACCTAACCCTAACCCAAACCCTAACCCTAAACCTAACCCTTACCCAAACCGTAACCCTATCCCAAACCCAAACACTAACACTAAGACTAATCCTAACCCTAACCCTAACCCTAATCCTAACCGAACCCATAAACCTAACACTAACCCTAAACACAACCCTAACCCAAACCTTAACCCTAAACCTGAACCTAACATAACCCTAACCCTAACCCTAACCCTAAACATGAACACTACACCTGAACATAAACCTAACTCAATCCCTAACCCTAACACTAACACTAACCCTAACTCTAATCCAAACAGAGACCCTATCCCTGTACCTAACCTACAACCCTATACCTAACCATAACCCAAAACCAAAGCCTAACACTGAACTTAACACTAACCCTAACCCTAACACAAACCCAAACCGTAACCCTAAACCAAAACCTAACAATAAACCAAACCCTAACCCTAACCCTAACCCAAACCCTAACCCTATCCCAAACCCAAACACTAAACCTAACCCTAATCCTAACCCAAACCCAAACCCTAAGCCTAATCCTAACCGTAACCCAAAACCTAACCATAACGAGAATCCAAATTATAACACTATCCCTAAACCTAACCCTAACCCTAAACCTAACCCTAAGCCAAACGCACACCCTAACACTAACCCTAACCCTAAGCCTAACCCTAACCCTAACCCTAACACAAACCCTAAACCTAACCCTAACCCTAACCCAAACCCTAACACTAACCCAAACCCTAACACAAACCCTAACTCTAAACCTAACCCTAACCCAAACCCAAACCCTGACCCTAACCCTAACCCTAACCCAAACCCTAACCCTAAACCTAACCCAAAACCAAACCCTAACCCTAACCCTAATCCTAACGCAAACCAAACCCTAACACAAACCCTAACCCTAAACCTAACCCTAATCCAAACCCAAACCCTAACCCTAAACCTAACCTTAACCCAAAACCTAACCATAACTCTATCCCTAAACCTAACCCTAACCCTAAACCTAACCCTAACCCAAACGCACACCCTAACCCTAACCCTAACCCTAACTCTAACCCTAACCCTAACCCAAAGCCTAACCCTAACCTTAAACTAAACTTAACCCTAACCCAAACGCTAACGCTAACCAAAACCTAATCCTAAACCTAACCTTAACCCAAATCCTAAACTTATCGCAAACCCTCACCCTAAACCTAAACTAAACCCTAACCCTAACCCTAACACTAACCCTAACCCAAACCCAAACCCTAATCCTAACACTAACCCTAACCCTAACCCTAACCCTAACACTCACCCTAACCCAAACGGAAACCCTAAACCTAACCCTAACCCTAACTCACACCATAACCCTAACCCTAACCCTAACCCTAACCCTAACCCTAACCCTAATCCTAACCCTAACCCTAACCCAAACCATAACCCTAATCCTAATCGTATCCCTAACCCTAACCCTAACCCTAACTCAAACACTAACCCTAACCCTTACCCTAAACCTAACCCTAACCCTAATTCTAACCCTAACCCTAACCCTAACCATAACCATAAAACATACCCTAATCAGAGGGTAGCCTTGAACTGAAAATCCTCCTGCCTCACCCCCAAGAGTTGAGTTGTATTTTTTTAAGAGCAAACATTGGATTCAGCAACAATGAAAATGAAAATATTTTCCCTCATAGAAAACGATGTACAAAGTAGTTTTCTGATTCAAATGTAGCTTATAGTACTTAAAAATCCAATATCAATAATATGGTAATTTCTAGAAAGAATGAGGTTGGTTATTTAGGTAACAACGTGAAATCCTGGCAAGAGCTGGAGGACTGGGAAGCAACCTTGGCATGACTTGACAAGGGGAGGAGCACCTGCTCTGAAGCTATGATAGACAGGCAGAGCTTTGCAAGTGAGTGCTCAGTGCTATTGGACAGTCTCCTGTCATTGGTGTCTGATGTGGGCAGGAGTGCTGAGGTCACAGATTCTTGGACTAAGATTCTGGAACTCCAAGAGGCAGTGACTTGGCAAAGCATTGTTTAGGGTATTGCTAGGTGACAAAGCCCTCTCAGATGAGTTGCTGAAACACAGAGGTTTCATGGTGGTAGGCTCTAGTGTTTGGGTGACCAGTTTGGAGAGATTTAGTTGACTTTAGGTCAAAGTTCTAGTGTTTGACAAAAAGAAGCAGCCAGGAGAAGATGGGAGGAGGAAGGGAGAAGGTGGTGTGGCCT
>JAJHUQ010000032.1:5555000-5560000 GCA_035773235.1 Eospalax fontanierii | reverse complement strand
AACGCAAACCAAACCCTAACACTAACCCTAACACTAAACCTAACCCTAATCCAAACCCAAACCCTAACCCTAATCCTAACCGTAACCCAAACCCTAACCATAACCAGAACACAAACCATAACTCTATCCCTAAACCTAACCCTAACCCTAAACCTAACCCTAACTCAAACGCACACCCTAACCCTAACCCTAACCCTAACATTAACCCTAACACAAACCCTAACCCAAACCCAAACCCTAATCCTAACCTAACCCAAACCCTAACCCTAAACCTAACCCAAAACCAAACCCTAACCCTAACCCTAACCCTAACCCTAATCCTAAGGCAAACCAAACCCTAACACTAACCCTAACACTAAACCTAACCCTAATCCAAACCCAAACCCTAACCCTAATCCTAACCGTAACCCAAACCCTAACCATAACCAGAACACAAACCATAACTCTATTCCTAAACCAAACCCTAACCCTAAACCTAACCCTAACCCAAACGCACACCCTAACCCTAACCCTAACCCTAACCCTAACCCAAACCCTAACCCTAACCTTAAACTAACCCTTTCTCTTACCCAAACCCTGACTATAATCCTATCCATAACCTAAACCCATACCCTAACCCTAATCCGAACCCTAACTCTAACCCTAACCCTAAACCAAACCCAAACCGTAACCTAACCCTAACCCTAACAGTAACCCAAACCCTAACCCTAACCCTAACTCAAACCCTAACCCTAACCCTAACGAATACCCCAATCCAAACCCAAAACCTAACCGTAACCCTCACCCAAACCATGAACCTAATCGTAACACTAACCCTAACCCAAACCCTGACCGTAACCCTAACACTAACCCTAACCCTAAACCTAAGCCTAACAATAAACCAAACCCTAACCCCAAACCTAACCGTAACCCAAACCCTAATGCTAAACCTAACCCTAACCCAAAGCCTAACCCTAAACCTAACAGTAACACAAAACCTAACCCTAACCCTAACCCTAACCCTAACCCAAACATTAACCCTAAACCTAACCCTAACCCAAACCCTAACCCTAAACCTAACCCTTACCCAAACCGTAACCCTATCCCAAACCCAAACACTAACACTAAGACTAATCCTAACCCTAACCCTAACCCTAATCCTAACCGAACCCATAAACCTAACACTAACCCTAAACACAACCCTAACCCAAACCTTAACCCTAAACCTGAACCTAACATAACCCTAACCCTAACCCTAACCCTACACAGGAAAAGCAAACCTGAACATAAACCTAACTCAATCCCTAACCCTAACACTAACCCTAACCCTAACTCTAATCCAAACAGAGACCCTATACCTGTACCTAACCTACAACCCTATACCTAACCATAAACCAAACCCAAAGCCTAACACTGAACTTAACACTAACCCTAACCCTAACACAAACCCAAACCGTAACCCTAAACCAAAACCTAACAATAAACCAAACCCTAACCCTAACCCTAACCCAAACCCTAACCCTATCCCAAACCCAAACACTAAACCTAACCCTAATCCTAACCCAAACCCAAACCCTAAGCCTAATCCTAACCGTAACCCAAAACCTAACCATAACGAGAATCCAAATTATAACACTATCCCTAAACCTAACCCTAACCCTAAACCTAACCCTAAGCCAAACGCACACCCTAACACTAACCCTAACCCTAACCCTAACCCTAACCCTTACCCTAACACAAACCCTAAACCTAACCCTAACCCTAACCCAAACCCT
The DNA here is from genome assembly GCA_035773235.1 of Eospalax fontanierii. Taxonomy (NCBI): domain Eukaryota; kingdom Metazoa; phylum Chordata; class Mammalia; order Rodentia; family Spalacidae; genus Eospalax; species Eospalax fontanierii. Next base: position 5,558,246 of record JAJHUQ010000032.1, on the reverse strand, counting down.
AACACTAACCCAAACCCTAACACAAACCCTAACTCTAAACCTAACCCTAACCCAAACCCAAACCCTGGCCCTAACCCTAACCCTAACCCAAACCCTAACCCTAAACCTAACCCAAAACCAAACCCTAACCCTAACCCTAATCCTAACGCAAACCAAACCCTAACACAAACCCTAACCCTAAACCTAACCCTAATCCAAACCCAAACCCTAACCCTAAACCTAACCTTAACCCAAAACCTAACCATAACTCTATCCCTAAACCTAACCCTAACCCTAAACCTAACCCTAACCCAAACGCACACCCTAACCCTAACCCTAACCCTAACTCTAACCCTAACCCTAACCCAAAGCCTAACCCTAACCTTAAACTAAACTTAACCCTAACCCAAACGCTAACGCTAACCAAAACCTAATCCTAAACCTAACCTTAACCCAAATCCTAAACTTATCGCAAACCCTCACCCTAAACCTAAACTAAACCCTAACCCTAACCCTAACACTAACCCTAACCCAAACCCAAACCCTAATCCGAACACTAACCCTAACCCTAACCCTAACCCTAACACTCACCCTAACCCAAACGGAAACCCTAAACCTAACCCTAACCCTAACTCACACCATAACCCTAACCCTAACCCTAACCCTAACCCTAACCCTAACCCTAATCCTAACCCTAACCCTAACCCAAACCATAACCCTAATCCTAATCGTATCCCTAACCCTAACCCTAACCCTAACTCAAACACTAACCCTAACCCTTACCCTAAACCTAACCCTAACCCTAATTCTAACCCTAACCCTAACCCTAACCATAACCATAAAACATACCCTAATCAGAGGGTAGCCTTGAACTGAAAATCCTCCTGCCTCACCCCCAAGAGTTGAGTTGTATTTTTTTAAGAGCAAACATTGGATTCAGCAACAATGAAAATGAAAATATTTTCCCTCATAGAAAACGATGTACAAAGTAGTTTTCTGATTCAAATGTAGCTTATAGTACTTAAAAATCCAATATCAATAATATGGTAATTTCTAGAAAGAATGAGGTTGGTTATTTAGGTAACAACGTGAAATCCTGGCAAGAGCTGGAGGACTGGGAAGCAACCTTGGCATGACTTGACAAGGGGAGGAGCACCTGCTCTGAAGCTATGATAGACAGGCAGAGCTTTGCAAGTGAGTGCTCAGTGCTATTGGACAGTCTCCTGTCATTGGTGTCTGATGTGGGCAGGAGTGCTGAGGTCACAGATTCTTGGACTAAGATTCTGGAACTCCAAGAGGCAGTGACTTGGCAAAGCATTGTTTAGGGTATTGCTAGGTGACAAAGCCCTCTCAGATGAGTTGCTGAAACACAGAGGTTTCATGGTGGTAGGCTCTAGTGTTTGGGTGACCAGTTTGGAGAGATTTAGTTGACTTTAGGTCAAAGTTCTAGTGTTTGACAAAAAGAAGCAGCCAGGAGAAGATGGGAGGAGGAAGGGAGAAGGTGGTGTGGCCTGCTGGCCCTGCCTTGGTCCTCCACATACAGGACCTCTACGACAAAGCCTACCTCTACTAACCTAACCCTAACCCTAACCCTTACCCTACACCTAACCCTAAACCTAACCTAACACTAACCCTATACCTAACCCTAACCCTAAACCAAACATTAAACCTAAACCTAACCCTAACCCAAACCCTAAGCCTGAACCCAACCATAAACATAACCCTAAACCTAAACCTAACCCTAACCCTAACCCAAACATTAACCCTAAACCTAACCCTAACACAAACCCAAACCCTAACCCAGCCCTAAACCTAACCCAAAATCTAACTGTAACCCTAACACTAACCCTAACACTAAACGTAACACTAAACCAAACCCAAAACCTATACCTAACCCTAACCATAACCCAAACATTAACCCTAAACCTAATCCTAACCCAAACCCTAACCCTAAACCTAACCCTAACCCAAACCCTAACCATAACCATAACCCTAACCCTAACCCAAACCCTAACAATAAAGCTAACCCGAAAATTAACCCTAAACCTAACCCTAACCCAAACTCTAACCCTAAACCTAACCCTAACCCAAACCCAAACCCTAACCCTAACCCTAACCGTAACCCAAACCCTAACACTAACCCTAACCCCAATCCTTACCCTTACCCAAAAACAAACCCTAACCCTAACCCTAACCCTAACCCTAACCCTAGCCCAAACCCAAACCCTAACCCTAACCCTAACCTTAACCCAAACCCAAACCCTAACCCTAAACCAAACCCTAACCATAACCAGAACCCAAACCATAACAATATCCCTAAACCTAACCCTAACCTTAAACCTAACCCTAAACCAAACGCACACCCTAACCCTAACCCTAACCCAAACCCTATACCTAACCCTAACTCTAACAGAAATATTAACCCTAAACCTAACCCTAACCCAAACCCAAAACCTAACCCTAACCATAACCCTAATACAAACTCTACCGGTAACCCTAACCCAAACCCTAACCATAACCATAACCCAAAACCTAACCCTAAACCTAAGCCTAGCCCAAACCCTAACCCTAACCCAAACCCAAACTCAATCCATAACCCTAAACCTAACCTTAACCCAAACTCTAACCGTAACCCTAACCCTAACCCTAACCCTAACCCTAAACCTAACACTAACCCAAACCCTAACCCTAACCCTAACCCTAACCCTAACCCAAACATTAAACCTAAAGCTAACCCTAAACCAAACCCTAACAATAAACCTAACGCTAACCCAAACCCTAATCCTAATCCTAACCATAACACAAACCCTAACCCTAACCCTAACCAAACCAAATCCTAACCCTTACACTAACCATAACCCCAACCCTAATCTTAAACCAAACTCAAACACTAACCCTAATTCTCACCCTAACCCTAATCGAAAACCGAACACTAACCCTACCCCAAACCATAACTCTATCCCAAAACCTAACCTTAAAACTAAACCAAACCCAAGCTTAACCCTGACACTAACCCTAACCCTAACCCTAACACTAACCCTAACCCTAACCCAAACCCAAATCCTAACCCTAACACAAAACCTTACGCTAAACCAAACCCTAACTCTATCCCTAATCCTAACCATAAACCTAAACCTAACCCTAACACAAACGCAAACCCTACCCCTAACCCTAACCCTAACCCTAACCCTAACTCTAAACCTAACACTAACCCTAACCCTAACCCAAACCCTAACCCTAAACCTAACCCTAACCCTAACCCTAACA
>JAJHUQ010000032.1:5547500-5550000 GCA_035773235.1 Eospalax fontanierii | reverse complement strand
GTAGCTTATAGTACTTAAAAATCCAATATCAATAATATGGTAATTTCTAGAAAGAATGAGGTTGGTTATTTAGGTAACAACGTGCAATCCTGGCAAGAGCTGCAGGACTGGGAAGCAACCTTGGCATGACTTGACAAGGGGAGGAGCACCTGCTCTGAAGCTATGATAAACAGGCAGAGCTTTGCAAGTGAGTGCTCAGTGCTATTGGACAGTCTCCTGTCATTGGTTTCTGATGTGGGCAGGAGTGCTGAGGTCACAGATTCTTGGACTAAGATTCTGGAACTCCAAGAGGCAGTGACTTGGCAAAGCATTGTTTAGGGTATTGCTAGGTGACAAAGCCCTCTCAGATGAGTTGCTGAAACACAGAGGTTTCATGGTGGTAGGCTCTAGTGTTTGGGTGACCAGTTTGGAGAGATTTAGTTGACTTTAGGTCAAAGTTCTAGTGTTTGACAAAAAGAAGCAGCCAGGAGAAGATGGGAGGAGGAAGGGAGAAGCTGGTGTGGCCTGCTGGCCCTGCCTAGGTCCTCCACATACAGGACATCTACGACAAAGCCTACCTCTACTAACCTAACCCTAACCCTAACCCTTACCCTAAACCTAACCCTAAACCTAACCTAACACTAACCCTATAACTAACCCTAACCCTAAACCAAACATTAAACCTAAACCTAACCCTAACCCAAACCGTAGGCCTGAACCCAACCATAAACCTAACCCTAACCCTAAACCTAACCCTAACCCTAACCCAAACATTAACCCTAAACCTAACCCTAACACAAACCCAAATCCTAACCCAGCCCTAAACCTAACCCAAAATCTAACTGTAACCCTAACACTAACCCTAACACTAAACGTAACACTAAACCAAACCCAAAACCTATACCTAACCCTAACCATAACCCAAACATTAACCCTAAACCTAATCCTAACCCAAACCCTAACCCTAAACCTAACCCTAACCCAAACCCTAACCATAACGATAACCCTAACCCTAACCGAAACCCTAACACTAAAGCTAACCCAAAAATTAACCCTAAACCTAACCCTAACCCAAACTCTAACCCTAAACCAAACCCTAACCCAAACCCAAACCCTAACCATAACCCTAACCGTAACCCAAACCCTAACACTAACCCTAACCCCAATTCTTACCCTTACCCAAACACAAACCCTAACCCTAACCCTAACCCTAGCCCAAACCCAAACCCTAACCTAACCCTAACCTTAACCCAAACCCAAACCCTAACCCTAAACCAAACCCTAACCATAACCAGAACCCAAACCATAACTCTATCCCTAAACCTAACCCTAACCTTAAACCTAACCCTAAACCAAACGCACACCCTAAACCTAACCCTAACCCAAACCCTATACCTAACCCTAACTCTAACAGAAACATTAACCCTAAACCTAACCATAACCCAAACCCAAAACCTAACCCTAACCATAACCCCAATCCAAACTCTACCGGTAACCCTAACCCAAACCCTAACCATAACCATAACCCAAACCCTAACCCTAAACCTAAGCCTAGCCCAAACCCTAACCCTAACCCAAACCCAAACACAATCCATAACCCTAAACCTAACCTTAACCCAAACTCTAACCGTAACCCTAACCCTAACCCTAACCCTAACCCTAAACCTAACACTAACCCAAACCCTAACCCTAACCCTAACCCTAACCCTAACCCAAACATTAAACCTAAAGGTAACCCTAAACCAAACCCTAACAATAAACCTAACGCTAACCCAAACCCTAATCCTAATCCTAACCATAACACAAACCCTAACCCTAACCCTAACCAAACCAAATCCTAACCCTTACACTAACCCTAACCCCAACCCTAATCTTAAACCAAACTCAAACACTAACCCTAATTCTCACCCTAACCCTAATCGAAAACCGAACACTAACCCTACCCCAAACCATAACTCTATCCCAAAACCTAACCTTAAAACTAAACCAAACCCAAACCTTAACCCTGACACTAACCCTAACCCTAACCCTAACCCTAACCCAAACCCAAATCCTAACCCTAACACAAAACCTTACCCTAAACCAAACCCTAACCCTATCCCTAATCCTAACCATAAACCTAAACCTAACCCTAACACAAACGCAAACCCTACCCCTAACCCTAACCCTAACCCTAACCCTAACTCTAAACCTAACACTAACCCTAACCCTAACCCAAACCCTAACCCTAAACCTAACTCTAACCCTAACCCAAACCCTAACCCTAACCCTAACCCTAACCCTAACCCAAACATTAACCCTAAACCTAACCCTAACCCAAACCCTAACCCTAAACCTAACCCTAGCCCAAACCCTAACCCTAAACCTAACCCTAACACAAACCCTAACCCTAACCCAAACCCAAACCCTAATCCAAACACTAACCCTAACCCTAACCCTAACCCTCAACAAAACCCAAACGCAATCCTCACCCTAACCCTAACCCTAACCCAAACCCTAACCTTAACCCTAACTCTAACCC
>JAJHUQ010000032.1:5537500-5540000 GCA_035773235.1 Eospalax fontanierii | reverse complement strand
CTAAACCTAACAGTAAACCAAACGCACACCCTAACGCTAACCCTAATCCAAACGCTAACCCTAACCCTAACCCTAACCCTAACACTAATCCTAACCCTATCCCTAACCCAAATCCTAACCTTATCACAAACACTCACCCTAAACCTAACCTAAAGCCTAACCCTAACCCTAACACTAACCCTAACCCAAACCCAAACACTAATCCTAACACTAACCCTAACCCTAACCCTAACACTCACCCTAAACCAAACGGAAACCCTAAACCTAACCCTAACCCTAACTCAAACCCTAACCCTAACCCTAACTCTAATACAAAACCTAACCCTAACCCTAATCCTAACCCCAACCCTAACCCAAACCATAACCCTAATCCTAATCGTAACCCTAAAACTAAACCTAACCCTATCCCAAACACTAACCCTAACCCTAACCCTATCCCGAACCCTAATCCTAAACCTAACGCTAACTCAAACCCTAACCCTAAACCTAAACCTAACACAAACCCTAACCTTAACCCTAACCCTAACCCTAACCCAAACCCTAACCCTAAACCTAACCCTAAACCAAACCCTAACCCTAACCCTAACCGTAACACTAACATTAACCCTAACCCTAACCGTAACCCTAACCCAAACTCTAACCGTAACCCTAACCCTAACCCTATCCCTAACCCTAACACTAACCCTAACCCAAATATTAACCCTAAACCTAACCCTAGCTCAAATCCAACCAAAACCTAACCCTAACCCAAACCCAAACCCTAACGCTAAACCTAACCCTAACCCAAACCCTAACTCTAACCCTAACCCTATCCCTAACCCTAACCCAAAGCCTAACCCTAATCCTAACGCAAACCAAACACTAACACTAACCCTAACCCTAACCCAAACCCAAACCGTAACCTTAACCCTAACACTAACCCAAACCCTAACCCTAACCCTAACCCTAACCCTAACCCTAACCCTAACCCTAACCCTAACCCAAACACTAACCCTAACCCTAACCCAAACCCTAACCCTAAAATTAACCCTAACCCAAACCCCAACCCTAAACCTAACCCTAACACAAACCGTAACCCTAACCCTAAACCTAACCCTAAACCTAAATCCAAACCCAAACCCTAACCCTAACACTAACATTAACCCTAACCCTAACCCTAACCCAAACTCTAACCGTAACCCTATCCCTAACCCTAACACTAACCCTAACCCAAATATTAACCCTAAAACTAACCATAACCCAAACCCTAACCAAAACCTAACCCTAAACCAAAACTTAACCCTAACCCTAACCCTAACCAAACCATAACCATAACCCTAACCCTAACCCTTACAATAACTCTAACACAAATATTAACCCTAAAACTAACCGTAACACAAACCCTAACCCTAAACCTAACCCTAAACCAAACCCTAACCCTAAACCAAACCCTAACAGAAAACCTAACCCTAACCCTAACCCTAACCCTAACCTAAACCCAAATCCTAACCCTAAATCTAACCCTAACCCATACCCTAACCGTAACAATAACCCTAACCGTAACCCTAACCCTAAACCTAACCCAAATACTAACCCTAACCGTAACCCTAACCCTGAGCCTAACCCTATCCCAAACATTAACCATAAACCAAACAAAAACCCATACCCTAACCCTAAAACTAACCCTAACCCAAACCCGAACCCTCTCCCCAAACCCAAACAGTAACCCAAGCCTAATCCTAACCCTAAACCTAACCCTAACCCTAACGGAACCCATAAACATAACCCTATCCCTAAACACAACACAACCCAAAACTTAACCCTAAACCTGACCCTACCCCTAACCAAAAAACCGGACACTAAACCTGAACATACTCCTCACCAAAACTCTCACCCTCACCCTAACCCTAACCCAAACCCTGACACTAACAGTAACCCTAACCTAAACCCTAACACTAACCCTAACCCAAAACCTAACTCTAACCTTAACCCTAACCCAAACCCAAACCCTAACCTAACAATAACCCTAACAATAACCCAAACCCTAACCCTAACGCTGACTCAAACCCTAACCCTAACCCTAATCCTAACCCCAACCCTAACCCAAACCATAACCCTAATCCTAATCGTAACCCTAAAACTAAACTTAACCATAACCCAAATACTAACCCTAACCCTAACCCAAACCCTAACCCTAATCCAAACCCTAACCCTAAACCTAACCCTAACCCAAACCCTAACCCTAACACTAACATTAACCCTAAACCTAACCCTAACCCAAACTCTAACCGTAACCCTAACCCTAACACTATCCCTAACCCTAAGTCTAACCCTAACCCAAATATTAAGCCTAAACCTAACCCTAACCCAAACCCTAACCAAAACCTAAACCTAAAACAAAACCTAACCCTAACCTTAACCCTAACCCTAACCAAACCATAACCGTAACCCTAACCCTAACCCTTACAATAACTCTAACACAAATATTAACCCTAAACCTAACCGTACCACAAACCCTAAC
>JAJHUQ010000032.1:5515000-5535000 GCA_035773235.1 Eospalax fontanierii | reverse complement strand
TTAACCCTAACTCACACCATAACCCTAACCCTAACCCTAACCCTAACCCTAACCCTAATCCTAACCCTAACCCTAACCCAAACCATAACCCTAATCCTAATCGTATCCCTAACCCTAAACCTAACCCTAACTCAAACACTAACCCTAACCCTTACCCTAAACCTAAACCTAACCCTAATTCTAACCATAACCCTAACCCTAACCCTAACCATAACCATAAAACATACCCTAATCCGAGGGTAGACTTGAACTGAAAATCCTCCTGCCTCACCCCCAAGAGTTGAGTTGTATTTTTTTAAGAGCAAACATTGGATTCAGCAACAATGAAAATGAAAATATTTTCCCTCATAGAAAACGATGTACAAAGTAGTTTTCTGATTCAAATGTAGCTTATAGTACTTAAAAATCCAATATCAATAATATGGTAATTTCTAGAAAGAATGAGGTTGGTTATTTAGGTAACAACGTGCAGTCCTGGCAAGAGCTGCAGGACTGGGAAGCAACCTTGGCATGACTTGACAAGGGGAGGAGCACCTGCTCTGAAGCTATGATAGACAGGCAGAGCTTTGCAAGTGAGTGCTCAGTGCTATTGGACAGTCTCCTGTCATTGGTTTCTGATGTGGGCAGGAGTGCTGAGGTCACAGATTCTTGGACTAAGATTCCTGAACTCCAAGAGGCAGTGACTTGGCAAAGCATTGTTTAGGGTATTGCTAGGTGACAAAGCCCTCTCAGATGAGTTGCTGAAACACAGAGGTTTCATGGTGGTAGGCTCTAGTGTTTGGGTGACCAGTTTGGAGAGATTTAGTTGACTTTAGGTCAAAGTTCTAGTGTTTGACAAAAAGAAGCAGCCAGGAGAAGATGGGAGGAGGAAGGGAGAAGGTGGTGTGGCCTGCTGGCCCTGTCTAGGTCCTCCACATACAGGACATCTACGACAAAGCCTACCTCTACTAACCTAACCCTAACCCTAACCCTTACCCTAAACCTAACCCTAAACCTAACCTAACACTAACCCTATAACTAACCCTAACCCTAAACCAAACATTAAACCTAAACCTAACCCTAACCCAAACCCTAAGGCTGAACCCAACCATAAACCTAACCCTAACCCTAAACCTAACCCTAACCCTAACCCAAACATTAACCCTAAACCTAACCCTAACACAAACCCAAACCATAACCCAGCCCTAAACCTAACCCAAAATCTAACTGTAACCTAACACTAACCCTAACACTAAACGTAACACTAAACCAAACCCAAAACCTATACCTAACCCTAACCATAACCCAAACATTAACCCTAAACCTAATCCTAACCCAAACCCTAACCCTAAACCTAACCCTAACCCAAACCCTAACCATAACAATAACCCTAACCCTAACCCAAACCCTAACACTAAAGCTAACCCAAAAATTAACCCTAAACCTAACCCTAACCCAAACTCTAACCCTAAACCTAACCCTAACCCAAACCCAAACCCTAACCCTAACCCTAACCGTAACCCAAACCCTAACACTAACCCAAACCCCAATTCTTACCCTTACCCAAACACAAAACCTAACCCTAACCCTAACCCTAACCCTAAACCTAACCCTAGCCCAAACCCAAACCCTAACCCTAACCCTAACCTTAACCCAAACCCAAACCCTAACCCTAAACCAAACCCTAACCATAACCAGAACCCAAACCATAACTCTATCCCTAAACCTAACCCTAACCCTAAACCTAACCCTAAACCAAACGCACACCCTAACCCTAACCCTAACCCAAACCCTATACCTAACCCTAACTCTAACAGAAACATTAACCCTAAACCTAACCCTAACCCAAACCCAAAACCTAACCCTAACCATAACCCTAATCCAAACTCTACCGGTAACCCTAACCCAAACCCTAACCATAACCATAACCCAAACCCTAACCCTAAACCTAAGCCTAGCCCAAACCCTAACCCTAACCCAAACCCAAACACAATCCATAACCCTAAACCTAACCTTAACCCAAACTCTAACCGTAACCCTAACCCTAACCCTAACCCTAACCCTAACCCTAAACCTAACACTAACCCAAACCCTAACCCTAACACTAACCCTAACCCTAACCCAAACATTAAACCTAAAGCTAACCCTAAACCAAACCCTAACAATAAACCTAACGCTAACCCAAACCCTAATCCTAATCCTAACCATAACACAAACCCTAACCCTAACCCTAACCAAACCAAATCCTAACCCTTACACTAACCCTAACCCCAACCCTAATCTTAAACCAAACTCAAACACTAACCCTAATTCTCACCCTAACCCTAATCGAAAACCGAACACTAACCCTACCCCAAACCATAACTCTATCCCAAAACCTAACGTTAAAACTAAACCAAACCCAAACCTTAACCCTGACACTAACCCTAACCCTAACCCTAACCCTAACCCTAACCCTAACCCTAACCCAAACCCAAATCCTAACCCTAACACAAAACCTTACCCTAAACCAAACCCTAACCCTATCCCTAATCCTAACCATAAACCTAAACCTAACCCTAACACAAACGCAAACCCTACCCCTAACCCTAACCCTAACCCTAACCCTAACTCTAAACCTAACACTAACCCTAACCCTAACACAAACCCTAACCCTAACCCTAACTCTAACCCTAACCCAAACCCTAACCCTAACCCTAACCCTAACCCTAACCCTAACCCAAACATTAACCCTAAACCTAACCATAACCCAAACCCTAACCCTAAACCTAACCCTAGCCCAAACCCTAACCCTAAACCTAACCCTAACACAAACCCTAACCCTAACCCAAACCCAAACCCTAATCCAAACACTAACCCTAACCCTAACCCTAACCCTCAACAAAACCCAAACGCAATCCTCACCCTAACCCTAACCCTAACCCAAACCCTAACCTTAACCCTAACTCTAACCCAAACCCTAAACCTAATCCTAAACCTAACCCTAACCCAAAACATAACCCTAACCCTAAATGTAACACTCACCCTAAACCTTACCCTAACCCAAACACTAACACTAACCATAACCATAACCCATACCCTAATCCCAGGGTAGCCTTGAACTGATAATCCTCCTGCCTCACCCCCAAGAGTTGAGTTATACTTTTTTTAAGAGCAAAGTTTGGATTCAGCAACAATGAAAATGAAAATATTTTCCCTCATAGAGAATGATGCCCAAAGAAGTTTTCTGATTCAAATGTAGCTTATAGTATTTAAGAATCCAATATCAATAATATGGTAATTTCTAGAAAGAATGAGGTTGGTTATTTATGTAACCACGTGCAATCCTGGCAAGAGCTGCAGGACTGGGAAGCAACCTTGGAAATGCCTTGACCAGGGGAGGAGCACCTGCTCAGAAGCTGTGATAGACAGGCAGAGCTTTGCAAGTGAGTGCTGAGTGCTATTGGTCAGTCTCCTGTCATTGGTTTCTGATGTGGGCAGGAGTGCTGAGGGTCACAGAATCTTGGACTAAGATTCTGGAACTCCAAGAGGGAGTGACCTGGCAAAGCATTCTTTTGGGTGTTGCTAGGTGACAGAGCCCTCTCAGATGAGTTGCTGAAACACAGAGGTTTCTTGGTAGTAGGCTCAAGTGTTTAGGTGACCAGTTTGGAGAGATTTAGTTGACTTTAGGTCAAAGTTCTAGTGTTTGACAAAAAGAAGCAGCCAGGAGAAGATGGGAGGAGGAGGGGAGAAGGTCGTGTGTCCTGCTGGACCTGCCCAGGCCGTGCACATATAGGACCTCTACTACAACGCCTACCTCTATTAACCCTAACCCTGACCCTAACCCTAACCCAACCATTAACCTAAAACTAACCCTAACCCAAACCTTACGCCCAAACATAACCCTAAACCTAACCGTAACCCTAACCCAAACCTTAACCCAAACGCTAACCCAAACCCAAACCCTAATCCTAACCCTAACACTAACCCAAACCCTAACCCTAACCTAACAAAAACCCTATACCTAACCCAAACCTAAGCCAAACATTAACCATAAACCTAACCATAACCCAAACTCTAAACCTAAACCTAACCCTAACCCAAACCCTAAACCTAACCCTAACCATAAAACTAACCCTAACCCAAACCCTAACCCTAACCCTAACCCTAACCCAAACATTAACCCTAAACATAACCCTAACCCAAACCCTAACCCTAAACCTAACCCTAAACCAAACCCTAACCCTAACCCTAACCCAAACTCAAACCCTAACCCAAACACTAACATTAACCCTAACCCTAACCCAAACTCTAACCGTAACCCTAACCCTAACCCTATCCCTAACCCTAACATTAACCCTAACCCAAATATTAACCCTAAACCTAACCCTAACTCAAACCCTAACCAAAACCTAACCCTAAACCAAAACCAAATCCTAACCCTAACCCTAACCAAACCATAACCGTAACCCTAACCTTAAACCTTACAATAACTCTAACACAAATATTAACCCTAAACCTAAGCGTAACAAAAACCCTAACCCTAAACCTAACCCTAAACCAAACCCTAACCCTAAACCTAACCCTAACACAAAACCTAACCCTAACCCTAACCCTAACCCTAACCTAAACCCAAATCCTAACCCTAACCCTAACCCTAACCCATACCCTAACCGTAACCCTAACCCTAACCCTATCCCTAACACTAACCCTAACCCAAACACTAACCCTAACCCTAAACCAAACCCTAACCCAAACATTAACCCTAAACCTAACCCTAACCCAAACCCTAACCCTAAACCTAACCCTAACCCAAACCCTAAACCTATCCCAAACCCAAACACTAACCCTAAGCCTAATCCTAACCCTAAACCTAACCCTAACCCTAACGGAACCCATAAACATAACCCTATTCCTAAAAAAAACCCAACCCAAAACTTAACCCTAAAATTAACCCTAACCCTAACCCTAACCCTAACACAAACCCTAACCCTAACCGTAACCCTAACCCAAACCCTAACCCTAACCAAACCCCAACCCTAACTTAACAATAACCCTATACCTAACCCAAACCTAAGCCAAACATTAACCCTAAACCTAACCCTAACCCTAACCCTAACCCTAAAACCGAACACTAAACCTGAACATAAACCTAACCCAAACCCTAACCCTAACCCTAACCCTAACCGAAACCCTAACACTACAGCTACCCCAAACATTAACCCTAAACCTAACCCTAACCCAAATTCTAACCCTAAACCTACACCTAACCCAAAACCAAACCCAAACCCTAACCCTAACCCTAACCGTAACCCAAACCCTAATCCTAACCGTAAACCCAATCCTTACCCAAACCCAAACCCTAACCCTAACCCTAACCCTAGCCCAAACCATAACCGTAACCCTATCCCTAACCTTAACCCAAACCCAAACCCTAACCCTAAGCCTAACCGAAACCCTAACCATAACCAGAACCCAAACCATAACTCTATCCCTAAACCTAACCTTAACCCTAAACCTAACCCTAAACCAAAGGCACACCCTAACACTAACCCTAACCCAAACCCAATACCTAACCCTAACACAAACATTAACACTAAACCTAACCCTAACCCAATCCCAAACCCTAACCCTAACCATAACCCTAACCCAAACTCTACCGGTAACCCTAACCCTAACACTAAACCTAACACTAAACCAAACCATAACCCTATACCTAACCCTAACCCTAACCCAAACATTAACCCTAAACCTAACCATAACCCAATCCCTAACCCTAACCCTAACCCTAAACCAAACCTTAACCCTAACCATAACCCAAACATTAACCCTAAACCTAACCCTAACCCTAACCCAAACCCTAACCCTAAACCTAACCCTAACCCAAACCCTAACCCTAAACCTAACCCTAACACAAACATTAACCCTAACCCAAACCCAAACCCAATCCATAACCCTAAACCTAACCCTAACCCAAACCCTAACCCTAAACCAAACCCTCACCAAAACCCAAACGCAATCCTCACCCTAACCCAAACATTAACCCTAAAATTAACCCTAACCCAACCCCTTACCCTAAACCTAACCCTAACACAAACCGTAACCCTAACCCTAAACCTAACCCTAACCCTAATCCAAACCCAAACCCTAACCCTAACACTAACATTAACCCTTACCCTAACCCTAAACCAAACTCTAACCGTAACCCTAACCGTAACCCTATCCCTAACCCTAACACTAACCCTAACCCAAATATTAACCCTAAAACTAACCATAACCCAAACCCTAACCAAAACCTACCCCTAAACCAAAACTTAACCCTAACCCTAACCCTAACCCTAACCCTAAACCTAACCATAACCCTAACCCAAACCCTAACCCTAAACCTAACCCTAACCCAAACCCTAAACCTATCCCAAACCCAAACACTAACCCTAAGCCTAATCCTAACCCTAAACCTTAACCTAACCCTAACGGAACCCATAAACATAACCCTATTCCTAAAAAAAACCCAACCCAAAACTTAACCCTAAAATTAACCCTAACCCTAACCCTAACCCTAACACAAACCCTAACCCTAACCGTAACCCTAACCCAAACCCTAACCCTAACCAAACCCTAACCCTAACTTAACAATAACCCTATACCTAACCCAAACCTAAGCCAAACATTAACCCTAAACCTAACCCTAACCCTAACCCTAACCCTAAAACCGAACACTAAACCTGAACATAAACCTAACCCAAACCCTAACCCTAACCCTAACCCTAACCGAAACCATAACACTAAAGCTAACCCAAACATTAACCCTAAACCTTACCCTAACTCAAATTCTAACCCTAAACCTAAACCTAACCCAAAACCAAACCCAAATCCTAACCCTAACCCTAAACGTAACCCAAACCCTAACCCTAACCGTAAACCCAATCCTTACCCAAACCCAAACCCTAACCCTAACCCTAACCCTAGCCCAAACCATAACCGTAACCCTATCCCTAACCTTAACCCAAACCCAAACCCTAACCCTAACCCTAACCGAAACCCTAACCATAACCAGAACCCAAACCATAACTCTATCCCTAAACCTAACCTTAACCCTAAACCTAACCCTAAACCAAACGCACACCCTAACCCTAACCCTAACCCAAACCCTATACCTAACCCTAACACAAACATTAACACTAAACCTAACCCTAACCCAATCCCAAACCCTAACCCTAACCATAACCCTAACCCAAACTCTACCGGTAACACTAACCCTAACACTAAACCTAACACTAAACCAAACCCTAACCCTATACCTAACCCTAACCCTAACCCAAACATTAACCCTAAACCTAACCCTAACCCAATCCCTAACCCTAACCCTAACCCTAAACCAAACCTTAACCCTAACCATAACCCAAACATTAACCCTAAACCTAACCCTAACCCTAACCCAAACCCTAACCCTAAACCTAAGCCTAGCCCAAACCCTAACCCTAACCCAAATCCAAACCCAATCCATAACCCTAAACCTAACCCTAACCCAAACCCTAACCCTAAACCTAACCCTAAACCAAACCCTCACCAAAACCCAAACGCAATCCTCACCCTAACCCAAACATTAACCCTAAAATTAACCCTAACCCAAACCCTAACCCTAAACCTAACCCTAACACAAACCGTAACCCTAACCCTAAACCTAACCCTAACCCTAATCCAAACCCAAACCCTAACCCTAACACTAACATTAACCCTAACCCTAACCCTAACCCAAACTCTAACCGTAACCCTAACCGTAACCCTATCCCTAACCCTAACACTAACCCTAACCCAAATATTAACCCTAAAACTAACCATAACCCAAACCCTAACCAAAACCTACCCCTAAACCAAAACTTAACCCTAACCCTAACCCTAACCAAACCATAACCATAACCCTAACCCTAACCCTTACAATAACTCTAACACAAATATTAACCCTAAAAATAACCGTAACACAAACCCTAACCCTAAAACTAACCCTAAACCAAACCCTAAACCTAAACCAAACCCTAACAGAAAACCTAACCCTAACCCTAACCCTAACCCTAACCTAAACCCAAATCCTAACCCTAAATCTAACCCTAACCCATACCCTAACCGTAACAATAACCCTAACCGTAACCCTAACCCTAAACCTAACCCAAATACTAACCCTAACCGTAACCCTAACCCTAACCCTAACCCTAACCCAAACTTTAACCCTAAACCTAACCCTAACCCAAACCCTAACCCTAAACCTAACCCTAACCCAAACCCTAACCCTATCCCAAACCCAAACAGTAACCCTAAGCCTAATCCTAACCCTAAACCTAACACTAACCCTAACGGAACCCATAAACATAACCCTATCCCTAAACACAACACAACCCAAAACTTAACCCTAAACCTGACCCTAACCCTAACCATAAAACCGAACACTAAACCTGAACATACACCTAACCCAAACCCTAACCCTAACCCTAACCCTAACCCAAACCCTGACACTAACAGTAACCCTAACCTAAGCCCCAACACTAACCCTAACCAAAAACCTAACTCTAACCCTAACCCTAACCCAAACCCAAACCTAACCTAACCCTAACCCTAACAATAACCCAAACCCTAACCCTAACGCTAACTCAAACCCTAACCCTAACCCTAATCCTAACCCCAACCCTAACCCAAACCATAACCCTAATCCTAATCGTAACCCTAAAACTAAACTTAACCATAACCCAAATACTAACCCTAACCCTAACCCAAACCCTAACCCTAACCCTAACCCTAACCCTAACCCAAACTCTAACCGTAACCCTAACCCTAACACTATCCCTAACCCTAAGTCTAACCCTAACCCAAATATTAAGCCTAAACCTAACCCTAACCCAAACCCTAACCAAAACCTAAACCTAAAACAAAACCTAACCCTAACCTTAACCCTAACCCTAACCAAACCATAACCGTAACCCTAACCCTAACCCTTACAATAACTCTAAAACAAATATTAAACCTAAACCTAACCGTACCACAAACCCTAACCCTAAACCTAACCCTAACACAAAACCTAACCCTAACCCTAACCCTAACACTAACCCTAACATAAACCCAAATCCTAACCCGAACCCTAACCCTAACACATATCGTAACCGTAATCCTAACCCTAACCCTAAACCTAACCCTAACCCAAACCCTAACCCTAAACCTAACCCTAACACAAAACCTAACCCTAACCCTAAACCAAAACCTAACCCTAACCCTAACCCTAACCCTAACCCTAACCTAACCATAACCGTAACCCTAACTCTAACCCTTACAATAACTCTAACACAAATATTAACCCTAAACCTAACCGTAACACAAACCCTAAACTTAACCCTAACCCTAAACCAAACCCTAACCCTAAACCTAACCCTAACACAAAACCTAACCCTAACACTAACCCTAAGCCTAACCTAAACCCAAATCCTAACCGTAACCCTAACCCTAACTAATACCCTAACCGTAACCCTATTCCTAACCCACACCCCAACCCAAACCCAAAACCTAACCGTAACCTTCACCCAAACCATGAACCTAATCGTAACCCTAACCCTAACCCAAACCCTGACCATAACCCTAACCCTAACCCTAACCCTAACACAAACCCTAACCCTAACCCTAACCCTAACCCTAACACTAACCCTAACCCTAACCCAAACCCTAACTCTAACCCTAACCCTAACCCAAACCCAAACCCTAACGCTAAACCTAACCCTAACCCAAACCCTAACCCTAACCCTAACCCTAACCCTATCCCTAAACCTAACCCTAACCCAAACCCTAATCCTAACGCAAACCGAACCCTAACACTAACCCTTACCCTAAACCTAACCCTAAACCTAACCTAACACTAACCCTATAACTAACCCTAACCCTAAACCAAACATTAAACCTAAACCTAACCCTAACCCAAACCCTAAGCCTGAACCCAACCATAAACCTAACCCTAACACTAAACCTAACCCTAACCCTAACCCAAACATTAACCCTAAACCTAACCCTAACACAAACCCAAACCATAACCCAGGCCTAAACCTAACCCAAAATCTAACTGTAACCCTAACACTAACCCTAACACTAAACGTAACACTAAACCAAACCCAAAACCTATACCTAACCCTAACCATAACCCAAACATTAACCCTAAACCTAATCCTAACCCAAACCCTAACCCTAAACCTAACCCTAACCCAAACCCTAACCATAACAATAACCCCAACCCTAACCCAAACCCTAAAACTAAAGCTAACCCAAAAATTAACCCTAAACCTAACCCTAACCCAAACTCTAAACCTAAACCTAACCCTAACCCTAACCCTAACCCTAACCCTAACCCAAACCATAACCCTAATCCTAATCGTAACCCTAAAACTAAACTTAACCATAACCCAAATACTAACCCTAACCCTAACCCAAACCCTAACCCTAACCCTAAAACTAACCCTAACCCAAACTCTAACCGTAACCCTAACCCTAACACTATCCCTAACCCTAAGTCTAACCCTAACCCAAATATTAAGCCTAAACCTAACCCTAACCCAAACCCTAACCAAAACCTAAACCTAAAACAAAACCTAACCCTAACCTAAACCCTAACCCTAACCAAACCATAACCGTAACCCTAACCCTAACCCTTACAATAACTCTAACACAAATATTAACCCTAAACCTAACTGTACCACAAACCCTAACCCTAAACCTAACCCTAACACAAAACCTAACCCTAACCCTAACCCTAACACTAACCCTAACCTAAACCCAAATCCTAACCCGAACCCTAACCCTAACACATATCGTAACCGTAATCCTAACCCTAACCCTAAACCTAACCCTAACCCAAACCCTAACCCTAAACCTAACCCTAACACAAAACCTAACCCTAACCCTAAACCAAAACCTAACCCTAACCCTAACCCTAACCCTAACCCTAACCCTAACCTAACCATAACCGTAACCCTAACTCTAGCCCTTACAATAACTCTAACACAAATATTAACCCTAAACCTAACCGTAACACAAACCCTAAACTTAACCCTAACCCTAAACCAAACCCTAACCCTAAACCTAACCCTAACACAAAACCTAACCCTAACACTAACCCTAAGCCTAACCTAAACCCAAATCCTAACCGTAACCCTAACCCTAACTAATACCCTAACCGTAACCCTATTCCTAACCCACACCCCAACCCAAACCCAAAACCTAACCGTAACCTTCACCCAAACCATGAACCTAATCGTAACCCTAACCCTAACCCAAACCCTGACCATAACCCTAACCCTAACCCTAACCCTAACACAAACCCTAACCCTAACCCTAACCCTAACACTAACCCTAACCCGAACCCATACCCTAACTCTTACCCTAACCCAATCCCAAACCCAAACCCTAACGCTAAACCTAACCCTAACCCAAACCCTAACCCTAACCCTAACCCTAACCCTATCCCTAAACGTAACCCTAACCCAAACCCTAATCCTAACGCAAACCGAACCCTAACACTAACCCTAACCCTAAACCTAACCCTAACCCAAACCCAAACCCTAAACCTAACACTAACCCTAACCGAAACCCTAACCATAACCAGAACACAAACCATAACTCTATCCCTAAACCTAACCCTAAACCAAACGCACACCCTAACCCTTACCCTAATCCAAACTCTAACCCTAACCATAACCCTAACCCTAAAACTAATACTAACCCTAACCCTAACCCTAACCCTAACCCTAACCCTAACCCTAACCCAAACCCTAACCCTAAACCTAAACCTAACACAAATCCTAACCCTAACCCTAACCCTAACCCTAACCTAAACCCAAATCCTAACCCTAACCCTAACCCTAACCCATACCCTAACCCTAACCCTAACCCTAACCCTAACCCTAACCCTAACCCAAACCCTAACCCTAAACCTAAACCTAACACAAATCCTAACCCTAACCCTAACCCTAACCCTAACCCTAACCCAAACCCTAACCCTAACACTAACATTAACCCTAACCCTAACCCTAACCCAAACTCTAACCGTAACCCTAACCCTAACACTATCCCTAACCCTAACACTAAACCTAACCCAAATATTAACCCTAAACCTAACCCTAACCCAAAACCTAACCAAAACCTAACCCTAAACCAAAACCTAACCCTAACCCTACGCCTAACCAAACCATAACCGTAACCCTAACCCTAACAATACAACAACTCTAACACAAATATTAACCCTAAAACTAACCGTAACACAAACCCTAACCCTAAACCTAACCCTAAACCAAACCATAACCCTAAACCTAACCCTAACACAAAACCTAACCCTCACCCTAACCCTAACCCTAATCCAAACCCTAACTCTAACCCTAACCCTAAACCAAACCCAAACCGTAACCTAACCCTAACCCTAACAGTAACCCAAACCCTAACCCTAACCCTAACTCAAACCCTAACCCTAACCCTAACGAATACCCCAATCCAAACCCAAAACCTAACCGTAACCCTCACCCAAACCATGAACCTAATCGTAACACTAACCCTAACCCAAACCCTGACCGTAACCCTAACACTAACCGTAATCCTAAACCTAACCCTAAACCTAAGCCTAACAATAAACCAAACCCTAACCCCAAACCTAACAGTAACCCAAACCCTAATGCTAAACCTAACCCTACCCCAAAGCCTAACCCTAAACCTAACAGTAATACAAAACCTAACCCTAACCCTAACCCTAACCCTAACCCAAACATTAACCCTAAACCTAAACCTAACCCAAACCCTAAACCTAAACCTAACCCTTACCCAAACCGTAACCCTATCCCAAACCCAAACACTAACACTAAGACTAATCCTAACCCTAACCCTAACCCTAATCCTAACCGAACCCATAAACCAAACCCTAACCCTAAACACAACCCTAACCCAAACCCTTACCCTAAACCTAACCCAAAACCAAACCCTAACCCTAACCCTAATCCTAACGCAAACCAAACCCTAACACAAACCCTAACCCTAAACCTAACCCTAATCCAAACCCAAACCCTAACCCTAAACCTAACCTTAACCCAAAACCTAACCATAACTCTATCCCTAAACCTAACCCTAAGCCTAAACCTAACCCTAACCCAAACCCACACCCTAACCCTAATCCTAACCCTAACCCTAACCCAAAGCCTAACCCTAACCTTAATCTAAACTTAACCCTAACCCAAACGCTAACGCTAACCAAAACCTAATCCTAAACCTAACCTTAACCCAAATCCTAAACTTATCGCAAACCCTCACCCCAAACCTAAACTAAACCCTAACCCTAACCCTAACACTAACCCTAACCCAAACCCAAACCCTAATCCTAACACTAACCCTAACCCTAACCCTAACCCTAACACTCACCCTAACCCAAACGGAAACCCTAAACCTAACCCTAACCCTAACTCACACCATAACCCTAACCCTAACCCTAACCCTAACCCTAATCCTAACCCTAACCCTAACTCAAACACTAACCCTAACCCTTACCCTAAACCTAAACCTAACCCTAATTCTAACCCTAACCCTAACCCTAACCATAATCATAAAACATACCCTAATCCGAGGGTAGCCTTGAACTGAAAATCCTCCTGCCTCACCCCCAAGAGTTGAGTTGTATTTTTTTAAGAGCAAACATTGGATTCAGCAACAATGAAAATGAAAATATTTTCCCTCATAGAAAACGATGTACAAAGTAGTTTTCTGATTCAAATGTAGCTTATAGTACTTAAAAATCCAATATCAATAATATGGTAATTTCTAGAAAGAATGAGGTTGGTTATTTAGGTAACAACGTGCAATCCTGGCAAGAGCTGCAGGACTGGGAAGCAACCTTGGCATGACTTGACAAGGGGAGGAGCACCCGCTCTGAAGCTATGATAGACAGGCAGAGCTTTGCAAGTGAGTGCTCAGTGCTATTGGACAGTCTCCTGTCATTGGTTTCTGATGTGGGCAGGAGTGCTGAGGTCACAGATTCTTGGACTAAGATTCTGGAACTCCAAGAGGCAGTGACTTGGCAAAGCATTGTTTAGGGTATTGCTAGGTGACAAAGCCCTCTCAGATGAGTTGCTGAAACACAAAGGTTTCATGGTGGTAGGCTCTAGTGTTTGGGTGACCAGTTTGGAGAGATTTAGTTGACTTTAGGTCAAATTTCTAGTGTTTGACAAAAAGAAGCAGCCAGGAGAAGATGGGAGGAGGAAGGGAGAAGGTGGTGTGGCCTGCTGGCCCTGCCTAGGTCCTCCACATACAGGACATCTACGACAAAGCCTACCTCTACTAACCTAACCCTAACCCTAACCCTTACCCTAAACCTAACCCTAAACCTAACCTAACACTAACCCTATAACTAACCCTAACCCTAAACCAAACATTAAACCTAAACCTAACCCTAACCCAAACCCTAAGCCTGAACCCAACCATAAACCTAACCCTAACCGTAAACCTAACCCTAACGCTAACCCAAACATTAACGCTAAACCTAACCCTAACACAAACCCAAACCATAACCCAGGCCTAAACCTAACCCAAAATCTAACTGTAACCCTAACACTAACCCTAACACTAAACGTAACGCTAAACCAAACCCAGAACCTATACCTAACCCTAACCATAACCCAAACATTAACCCTAAACCTAACCCTAACACAAACCCAAACCCTAACCCAGCCCTAAACCTCACCCAAAATCTAACTGTAACCCTCACACTAACCCTAACACTAATCGTAACACTAAACCAAACCCAAAACCTATACCTAACCCTAACCATAACCCAAACCATTACCCTAATCCTAATCGTATCCCTAACCCTAAACCTAACCCTAACTCAAACACTAACCCTAACCCTTACCCTAAACCTAAACCTAACCCTAATTCTAACCCTAACCCTAACCCTAACCATAATCATAAAACATACCCTAATCCGAGGGTAGCCTTGAACTGAAAATCCTCCTGCCTCACCCCCAAGAGTTGAGTTGTATTTTTTTAAGAGCAAACATTGGATTCAGCAACAATGAAAATGAAAATATTTTCCCTCATAGAAAACGATGTACAAAGTAGTTTTCTGATTCAAATGTAGCTTATAGTACTTAAAAATCCAATATCAATAATATGGTAATTTCTAGAAAGAATGAGGTTGGTTATTTAGGTAACAACGTGCAATCCTGGCAAGAGCTGCAGGACTGGGAAGCAACCTTGGCATGACTTGACAAGGGGAGGAGCACCTGCTCTGAAGCTATGATAGACAGGCAGAGCTTTGCAAGTGAGTGCTCAGTGCTATTGGACAGTCTCCTGTCATTGGTTTCTGATGTGGGCAGGAGTGCTGAGGTCACAGATTCTTGGACTAAGATTCTGGAACTCCAAGAGGCAGTGACTTGGCAAAGCATTGTTTAGGGTATTGCTAGGTGACAAAGCCCTCTCAGATGAGTTGCTGAAACACAGAGGTTTCATGGTGGTAGGCTCTAGTGTTTGGGTGACCAGTTTGGAGAGATTTAGTTGACTTTAGGTCAAAGTTCTAGTGTTTGACAAAAAGAAGCAGCCAGGAGAAGATGGGAGGAGGAAGGGAGAAGGTGGTGTGGCCTGCTGGCCCTGCCTAGGTCCTCCACATACAGGACATCTACGACAAAGCCTACCTCTACTAACCTAACCCTAACCCTAACCCTTACCCTAAACCTAACCCTAAACCTAACCTAACACTAACCCTATAACTAACCCTAACCCTAAACCAAACATTAAACCTAAACCTAACCCTAACCCAAACCCTAAGCCTGAACCCAACCATAAACCTAACCCTAACCCTAAACCTAACCCTAACCCTAACCCAAACATTAACCCTAAACCTAACCCTAACACAAACCCAAACCATAACCCAGCCCTAAACCTAACCCAAAATCTAACTGTAACCCTAACACTAACCCTAACACTAAACGTAACACTAAACCAAACCCAAAACCTATACCTAACCCTAACCATAACCCAAACATTAATCCTAAACCTAACCCTAACACAAACCCAAACCCTAACCCAGCCCTAAACCTAACCCAAAATCTAACTGTAACCCTAACACTAACCCTAACACTAAACGTAACACTAAACCAAACCCAAAACCTATACCTAACCCTAACCATAACCCAAACATTAACCCTAAACCTAATCCTAACCCAAACCCTAACCCTAAACCTAACCCTAACCCAAACCCTAACCATAACCATAACCCTAACCCTAACCCAAACCCTAACACTAAAGCTAACCCAAAAATTAACCCTAAACCTAACCCTAACCCAAACTCTAACCCTAAACCTAACCCTAACCCAAACCCAAACCCTAACCCTAACCCTAACCGTAACCCAAACCCTAACACTAACCCTAACCCCAATTCTTACCCTTACCCAAACACAAACCCTAACCCTAACCCTAACCCTAACCCTAACCCTAGCCCAAACCCAAACCCTAACCCTAACCCTAACCTTAACCCAAACCCAAACCCTAACCCTAAACCAAACCCTAACCATAACCAGAACCCAAACCATAACTCTATCCCTAAACCTAACCCTAACCCTAAACCTAACCCTAAACCAAACGCACACCCTAACCCTAACCCTAACCCAAACCCTAAACCTAACCCTAACTCTAACAGAAACATTAACCCTAAACCTAACCCTAACCCAAACCCAAAACCTAACCCTAACCATAACCCTAATCCAAACTCTACCGGTAACCCTAACCCAAACCCTAACCATAACCATAACACAAACCCTAAACCTAAACCTAAGCCTAGCCCAAACCCTAACCCTAACCCAAACCCAAACACAATCCATAACCCTAAACCTAACCTTAACCCAAACTCTAACCGTAGCCCTAACCCTAACCCTAACCCTAACCCTAACCCTAACCCTAAACCTAATACTAACCCAAACCCTAACCCTAACCCTAACCCTAACCCTAACCCAAACATTAAACCTAAAGCTAACCCTAAACCAAACCCTAACAATAAACCTAACGCTAACCCAAACCCTAATCCTAATCCTAACCATAACACAAACCCTAACCCTAAACCTAACCAAACCAAATCCTAACCCTTACACTAACCCTAACCCCAACCCTAATCTTAAACCAAACTCAAACACTAACCCTAATTCTCACCCTAACCCTAATCGAAAACCGAACACTAACCCTACCCCAAACCATAACTCTATCCCAAAACCTAACCTTAAAACTAAACCAAACCCAAACCTTAACCCTGACACTAACACTAACCCTAACCCTAACCCTAACCCAAACCCAAATCCTAACCCTAACACAAAACCTTACCCTAAACCAAACCCTAACCCTATCCCTAATCCTAACCATAAACCTAAACCTAAACCTAACACAAACGCAAACCCTACCCCTAACCCTAACCCTAACCCTAACTCTAAACCTAACACTAACCCTAACCCTAACACAAACCCTAACCCTAACCCTAACTCTAACCCTAACCCAAACCCTAACCCTAACCCTAACCCTAACCCTAACCCAAACATTAACCCTAAACCTAACGATAACCCAAACCCTAACCCTAACCCTAACACTAATCCTAAACCTATCCCTAACCCAAATCCTAACCTTATCACAAACACTCACCCTAAACCTAACCTAAACCCTAACCCTAACCCTAACACTAACCCTAACCCAAACCCAAACACTAATCCTAACACTAACCCTAACCCTAACCCTAACACTCACCCTAAACCAAACGGAAACCCTAAACCTAACCCTAACCCTAATTCAAACCCTAACCCTAAACCTAACTCTAATACAAAACCTAACCCTAACTCTAATCCTAACCCCAACCCTAACCCAAACCATAACCCTAATCCTAATCGTAACCCTAAAACTAAACCTAACCCTATCCCAAACACTAACCCTAACCCTAACCCTAACCCAAACCCTAATCCTAAACCTAACCCTAACTCAAACCCTAACCCTAAACCTAAACCTAACACAAACCCTAACCCTAACCCTAACCCTAACCCAAACCCTAACCCTAACCCTAACCCAAACCCTAACCCTAAACCTAACCCTAAACCAAACCCTAACCCTAACCATAACCCTAACACTAACATTAACCCTAACCCTAACCGTAACCCTAACCCAAACTCTAACCGTAACCCTAACCCTAACCCTATCCCTAACCCTAACACTAACCCTAACCCAAATATTAACCCTAAACCTAACCCTAACTCAAATCCAACCAAAACCTAACCCTAACCCAAACCCTAACCTTAACACTAACCCTAACCCTAACCCTAACCCTAACCCAAACACTAACCCTAACCCTAACCCAAACCCTAACCCAAACATAACCCTAAACCTAACCCTAACTCAAACCCTAACCCTAAACCTAACCCTAACCCAAACCCTAACCCTATCCCAAACCCAAACACTAACCCTAAGCCTAATCCTAACCCTAAACCTAACCCTAACCCTAACGGAACCCATAAACATAACCCTATCCCTAAACAAAACACAACCCAAAACTTAACCCTAAACCTGACCCTAACCCTAACCCTAAAACCAAACACTAAACCTGAACATAAACCTATCCCAAACCCTAACCCTAACCCTAACCCTAACCCAAACCCTGACACTAACAGTAACCCTAACCTAAACCCTAACACTAACCCTAACCCAAACCTAACTCTAACCCTAACCCTAACCCAAACCCAAACCCTAACCTAACCCTAACCCTAACAATAACCTAAAACCTAACCCTAACGCTAACTCAAACCCTAACCCTAACCCTAACCCACACCCCAACCCAAACCGAAAACCTAACCGTAACCTTCACCCAAACCATGAACCTAATCGTAACCCTTACCCTAACCCAAACCCTGACCATAACCCTAACCCTAACCGTAACCCTAACAAAAAACCTAACCCTAACCCTAACCCTAACTAAAACCCTAACCCTAACCCTAACCCAAACCCAAACCCTAATCCAAACACTAACCCTAACCCTAACCCTAACCCTCAACAAAACCCAAACGCAATCCTCACCCTAACCCTAACCCTAACCCAAACCCTAACCTTAACCCTAACTCTAACCCAAACCCTAAACCTAATCCTAAACCTAACCCTAACCCAAAACATAACCCTAACCCTAAATGTAACACTCACCCTAAACCTTACCCTAACCCAAACACTAACACTAACCATAACCATAACCCATACCCTAATCCCAGGGTAGCCTTGAACTGATAATCCTCCTGCCTCACCCCCAAGAGTTGAGTTATACTTTTTTTAAGAGCAAAGTTTGGATTCAGCAACAATGAAAATGAAAATATTTTCCCTCATAGAGAATGATGCCCAAAGAAGTTTTCTGATTCAAATGTAGCTTATAGTATTTAAGAATCCAATATCAATAATATGGTAATTTCTAGAAAGAATGAGGTTGGTTATTTATGTAACCACGTGCAATCCTGGCAAGAGCTGCAGGACTGGGAAGCAACCTTGGAAATGCCTTGACCAGGGGAGGAGCACCTGCTGTGAAGCTGTGATAGACAGGCAGAGCTTTGCAAGTGAGTGCTGAGTGCTATTGGTCAGTCTCCTGTCATTGGTTTCTGATGTGGGCAGGAGTGCTGAGGGTCACAGAATCTTGGACTAAGATTCTGGAACTCCAAGAGGGAGTGACCTGGCAAAGCATTCTTTTGGGTGTTGCTAGGTGACAGAGCCCTCTCAGATGAGTTGCTGAAACACAGAGGTTTCTTGGTAGTAGGCTCAAGTGTTTAGGTGACCAGTTTGGAGAGATTTAGTTGACTGTAGGTCAAAGTTCTAATGTTTGACAAAAAGAAGCAGCCAGGAGAAGATGGGAGGAGGAGGGGAGAAGGTCGTGTGTCCTGCTGGACCTGCCCAGGCCGTGCACATATAGGACCTCTACTACAACGCCTACCTCTAATAACCCTAACCCTGACCCTAACCCTAACCCAACCATTAACCTAAAA
>JAJHUQ010000032.1:5492500-5495000 GCA_035773235.1 Eospalax fontanierii | reverse complement strand
ACCCAAACCCTAACCTAACCCTAACCCTAACAATAACCCAAACCCTAACCCTAACGCTAACTCAAACCCTAACCCTAACCCTAACCCACACCCCCACCCAAACCCAAAACCTAACCGTAACCTTCACCCAAACCATGAACCTAATCGTAACCCTAACCCTAACCCAAACCCTGACCATAACCCTAACCCTAACCCTAACACAAACCCTAACCCTAACCCTAACCCTAACCCTAACCCTAACACTAACCCTAAACCTAACCCAAACCCTAACTCTAACCCTAACCCTAACCCAAACCCAAACCCTAAAGCTAAACCTAACCCTAACCCAAACCCTAACCCTAACCCTAACCCTAACCCTATCCCTAAACCTAACCCTAACCCTAACCCTAACCCTAACCCTAACCCTAATCCTAACGCAAACCGAACCCTAACACTAACCCTAACCCTTAACCTAACCCTAACCCAAACCTAAACCCTAAACCTAACCCTAACCCTAACCGAAACCCTAACCATAACCAGAACACAAACCATAACTCTATCCCTAAACCTAACCCTAACCCTAAACCTAACCCTAAACCAAACGCACACCCTAACCCTTACCCTAATCCAAACTCTTACCCTAACCAATACCCTAACCCTAACACTAATCCTAACCCTAACCCTAACCCTAACCCAAACCCTAACCCTAAACCTAAACCTAACACAAATCCTAACCCTAACCCTAACCCTAACCCTAACCTAAAACCAAATCCTAACCCTAACCCTAACCCTAACCCATACCCTAACCCTAACACTAACCCTAACCCTAACCCTAAACCTAAACCTAACACAAATCCTAAACCTAACCCTAACCCTAACCCTAACCCAAACCCTAACCCTAACACTAACATTAACCCTAACCCTAACCCTAACCCTAACAACTGTAACCGTAACCCTAACCCTAACACTATCCCTAAACCTAACACTAACCCTAACCCAAATATTAACCCTAAACCTAACCCTAACCCAAACCCTAACCAAAACCTAACCCTAAACCAAAACCTAACCCTAACTCTACGCCTAACCAAACCATAACCGTAACCCTAACCCTAACAATACAATAACTCTAACACAAATATTAACCCTAAAACTAACCGTAACACAAACCCTAACCCTAAACCTAACCCTAAACCAAACCCTAACCCTAAACCTAACCCTAACACAAAACCTAACCCTAACCCTAACCCTAACCCTAACCTAAACCCAAATCCTAACCCTAACCCTAACCCTAACCCAAACACTAACCCTAACCCTTACTCTAATACAAAACCTAACCCTAACCCTAATCCTAACCCCAACCCTAACCCAAACCATAACCCTAATCCTAATCTTAACCCTAAAACTAAACTTAACCATAACCCAAATACTAACCCTAACCCTAACCCAAACACTAACACTAACCCAAACCCTAACCCTAAACCTAACCCTAACCCAAACCCTAATCCTAACACTAACATTAACCCTAAACCTAACCCTAACCCAAACTCTAACCGTAACCCTAACCCTAACACTATCCCTAACCCTAAGTCTAACCCTAACCCAAATATTAAGCCTAAACCTAACCCTAACACAAACCCTAACCAAAACCTAACCCTAAAACAAAACCTAACCCTAACCCTAACCCTAACCCTAACCCTAACCAAAACATTACCGTTACCCTTACCCGAACCCCTACAATAACTCTAACACAAATATTAACCCTAAACCTAACCGTACCACAAACCCTAACCCTAAACCAAACCCTAACACAAAACCTAACCCTAACCCTAACCCTAACCCTAACCCTAACCTAAACCCAAATCCTAACCCGAACCCTAACCCTAACACATACCGTAACCGTAATCCTAACCCTAACACTAAACCTAACCCTAACCCAAACCCTAACACTAAACCTAACCCTAACACAAAACCTAACCCTAACACTAAACCAAAACCTAACCCTAACCCTAACCCTAACCTAACCATAAACATAACCCTAAATCTAACCCTTACAATAACTCTAACACAAATATTAACCCTAAACCTAACCGTAACACAAACCCTAACCCTAAACCTAACCCTAAACCAAACCCTAACCCTAAACCTAACCCTAACACAAAACCTAACCCTAACACTAACCCTAAGCCTAACCTAAACCCAAATCCTAACCATAACCCTAACCCTAACTCATACCCTAACCGTAACCCTAACCCTAACCCTAAACCTAACCCTAACCAAAACCCTAACCCTAACCCAAACACTAACCCTAACCCAAACCCAAACCCTAACCCAAACATTAAACCTAAACCTAAACCTAACCCAAACCCTAACCCTAAACCTAACCCTAACCCAAACCCTAACCCTATCCCAAACCCAAACTCTAACCCTAAGCCTAATCCTAACCCTAAACCTAACCCTAAACCTAACGGAACCCATAAACATAACCCTATCCCTAAACAAAACCCAAAACAAAACTTAACCC
>JAJHUQ010000032.1:5477500-5480000 GCA_035773235.1 Eospalax fontanierii | reverse complement strand
CTAACCCAAACCCTGACACTAACAGTAACCCTAACTCTAACCCTAACCCTAACCCAAACCCAAACCCTAACCTAACCCTAACCCTAACAAAAACCGTAACCCTAACCCTAACCCTAACCCTATCCCTAAACCTAAGCCTAACCCTAACCCTAATCCTAACGCAAACCGAACCAATAACAGTAACCCTAACACTAAACCTAACCCAAACCCTAAACCTAACCCTAACCCTACCCGAAACCATAACCATATCCAGAACACAAACCATAACTCTATCCCTAAACCTAACCCTAACCCTAAACCAAACCCTAAACCAAACGCACACCCTAACCCTTACCCTAATCCAAACGCTAACCCTAACCCTAACACTAATCCTAACCCTATCCCTAACCCAAATCCTCACCTTATTGCAAACACTCACCCTAAACCTAACCTAAACCCTAACCCTAACCCTAACACTAACCTTAACCTAAACCCAAACCCTAATCCAAACCCTAACCCTAACCCTAACACTAACCTTAACCTAAACCCAAACCCTAATCCTAACACTAACCCTAACCCTAACACTCACCCTAACCCAAACAGAAACCCTAAACCTAACCTTAAGCCTAACTCAAACCATAACCCTAACCCTAACTCTAATACAAACCCTAACCCTAACCCGAATCCTAACCCCAACCCTATACCAAACCATAACCCTAAACCTAACCCTAAACCAAACCCTAACACTAAACCTAAACCTAACACAAATCCTAACCCTAACCCTAACCCTAAACCTAACCCTAACCCAAAACCTAACCCTAACACTAACATTAACCCTAACCCTAACCCTAACCCAAACTCTAACCGTAACCCTAACCCTAACCCTATCCCTAACCCTAACACTAACCCTAACCCAAATATTAACCCTAAACCTAATCCTAACCCAAACCCTAACCAAAATCTAACCCTAAACCAAAACCTAACCCTAACCCTACGCCTAACCAAACCATAACCGTAATCCTAAACTTAACCCTTACAATAACTCTAACACAAATATTAACCCTAAACCTAACCGTAACACAAACCCTAACCCTAAACCTAACCTAAACCAAACCCTAACCCTAAACCTAACCCTAACACAAAACCTAACCCTAACTCTAACACTAAACCTAACCTAAACCCAAATCCTAACCCTAACCCTAACCCATACCCTAACCGTAATCTTAACCCTAACTCTAACACTAACCCTAACCCTAACCCTAACCCAAACACTAACCCTAACCCTAACTCTAATACAAACACTAACCCTAAGCCTAATCCTAACCCCAACCCTAACCCAAACCATAACCCTAATCCTAATCGTAACCCTAAAACTAAACTTAACCATAACCCAAACACTAACCCTAACCCTAACCCAAACCCTAACCCTAACCCAAACACTAACCCTAAACCTAACCCTAACCCAAACCCTAACCCTAACACTAACATTAACCCTAGACCTAACCCTAACCCAAACTCTAACCGTAACCCTAACCCTAACCCTATCCCTAACCCTAACACTAACCCTAACCCAAATATTAAGCCTAAACCTAACCCTAACCCAAACCCTAACCAAAACCTAACCCTAAAACAAAACCTAACCCTAACCCTAAACCTAACCAAACCATAACCGTAACCCTAACCCTAACCCTTACAATAACTCTAACACAAATATTAACGCTAAACCTAACCGTACCACAAACCCTAACCCTAAACCTAACCCTAACACAAAACCTAACCCTAACCCTAACCCTAACCTAAACCCAAATCCAAACCCGAACCCTAACCATAACACATACCGTAACCGTAATCCTAACCCTAACCCTAAACCTAACCCTAACCCAAACCCTAACCCTAAACCTAACCCTAACACAAAACCTAACCCTAACCCTAAACCAAAACCTAACCCTAACCCTAACCCTAACCTAACCATAACCGTAACCCTAACTCTAACCCTTACAATAACTCTAACACAAATATTAACCCTAAACCTAACCGTAACACAAACCCTAACCGTAAACCTAACCCTAAACCAAACCCTAACACTAAACCTAACCCTAACACAAAACCTAACCCTAAACCTAACCCTAACCCTAACCTAAACCCAAATCCTAACCGTAACCCTAACCCTCACCCATACCCTAACCGTAACCCTACCCCTAACCCTAACCATTATCCTAACCCTAACCCTAACCCTAACCCAAACACTAACCGTAACCCTAACCCAAACCCTAACGGAAACATTAACGCTAAACCTAACCCTAACCCAAACCCTAACCCTAAACCTAACCCTAACCCAAACCCTAACCCTATCCCAAACCCAAACACTAACCCTAAGCCTAATCCTAACCCTAAACCTAACCCTAACCCAAACCCAAATCCTAAACCTAACCCTAACCATAATTGAAACCCTAACCATAACCAGAACACAAACCATAACTCTATCCCTAAACCTAACCCTAACCCTAAACCTAACCCTAAA